>JAENRU010000460.1:57500-150000 GCA_016647705.1 Eucommia ulmoides | reverse complement strand
CCGCAAGTTCAACTGTTGAAACTTTTGCTCCAAGGCCTTGTAGAAAACTTTTGCGTCTATTATGTCCATCCTTTCATGTGCTTCATCGGACGAGCCTTTGTTTGTTTCTCGAGACATGTTTAGTAAGCTGCAAAACAAAGTTAGCAAACCTCACAAACACTCCCTCACGTGTTTGCACTCAAACTATGTCACTCCACTCGTGTATCAATCAAATTCGGCTTTTACCCTCTTATAAGCTCACACTCTCTTGCCTTTTTCCACTCTTTAGTTCATTTTTTTAGTTCTTTATTGAACTTAATCAATCTCAATCAGAAATTTCCTTGTAGCAATCCAAACTCAACAATTTGATTCACTAAGAATGAGATTTTAGGAACGGAACAAAAGGAACAAAAATAGCACAAAGAAAAGTTTATAGAGTAGAACAAGAAGAAATTATTCTCAATTTTTGGTGGGGGGGGGGGGGGGGGGCTGCTGAATTTTCTCAATTTTTTCTTTTTTCTTTTTTTTTTTTTTTTTTTTTCTGTTTCTGCTTTTTTTTTTTTTTTTTTGTTTCTGTTTCTGTTTTTTTTTTTTTTTTTTTTTTTTCATTTTTTTTTTGAAAACCAGCAACTTTAAATTGAGATTTGAAGAAGCACAATATTTAAACAAAAAATATGATCAGAACAAAGATGCACCGCGTTTTTTTTTTCAAGATTGGACCAGATTTGAATTAGAACGAAAAGAAAAAAAAAACACAATAGATCTGATTGGTCAAGAAAAAAAATTATAAAGAAATAGATATGAGAGAACGAAAAAGAAAAAGGATAGATGAAACCTGATTTAGACCTTGCTCTTATACCAAATGATGCGAACCTCACCAAGGATTAGTGAGACCCGAAACCAACTTAGGGTTTTTTTGCGAAGATCGAAACTAAATCAGATTTTGAACGAGCTAAAAATACAGAAATTGAAAGATAGATTACCTTGACCCAACGTTTATGAATGAAACGCAAACCAATGGTATAATGATCTTGACTCAATGATTATAATGAATCACGAATCAAAGATATAAGTTTGAACGCCACAAGAAACTCTTGATAAGTTCAAGAAAAGTTCTCTGAAGAACTAAAGAGAAAACTCTCACAATTTTTATTAATCAAAGTAATGTCAAATTCGTAGGTCTACAAAGCCCCTTAAATAGGTGGCCAAAAGAATAAGAAAACAAACCCTAATACACTTTGAAATTCGTGGGTCTACATGGAGGAAAAAGAAAACCCTAAAATCTAATTGCCAAATAAAGAATAAGGAAGCTTCCTAATTTGCCTTGCATTCCTAGTTGGAAAAGGAAATGATTTACTTGGCAATCAAGCTTACAAATCAGCCTAAAATAATTAAAAGACTTAAAATAATAAAATAAATATGATAGGAATTTCGTGGTCCACAAGCCTTGGTCCATTTGAGTTCATGTTTAAACCCATTCACTTGCTTTGATGAGATGGATTAGGCCTTGATCGTCATTTGGGCCTAATTTGGGCTTTATTATTTTCGATTCAGCCGAAAGCTATTGAATTAGCCCATTAAGCGCTTCTTTGATCTCGCCCTAGTAATGGGTCCAACCGGAACATGCAATGTGTCCTTTGATGTTGCTTGTTGGTTCTCATCAAAGAAGGTGATGAATGGAAAACTGTCTTTAAAACTAAATATGGATTGTATGAGTGGTTGGTAATGCCTTTTGGGCTAACTAATGCACCAAGTACATTCATGAGGTTAATGAATCACGCATTGCGTGCGTTTATAGGCAAGTTTGTTGTGGTCTATTTTGATGATATTTTGGTGTATAGTAAGAGCTTAGATGAGCATATTGATCATTTGCATTGTGTGCTTGATGTTTTAAGAAAATAAAAATTATATGCAAATTTAAAGAAATGTTCCTTTTGCTTGGACAAATTTGTGTTTCTTGGCTATGTTGTTAGTTCAGAAGGGATTGCAGTGGATGAGGAAAAGGTGAAGGCTATCAAAGAATGGCCCACACCTAAGTCAATCACGGAGGTAAGAGGTTTTCATGGTTTAGCTAGTTTTTATCGTCGATTTGTTAAAGATTTTAGTACACTAGCCGCACCACTCACTGAAATTGTCAAAAAATCTGTGGGTTTTAAATGGGGTATGGAGCAAGAGCGTGCATTTAATGAGATTAAAGAACGGTTATGTGGTGCTTCTTTATTAGCATTACCTAATTTTTCTAAAACTTTTGAGATTGAGTGTGATGCTTCAAGAATAGGCATTGGAGCTGTTTTGATGCAGGAAAATCGGCCAATAACATACTTTAGCGAAAAGCTAAATGGGGCAGCATTGAATTACCCAACATATGATAAGGAGCTTTTGGCGTTGGTAAGAGCATTGGAGACTTGGCAACATTACCTGTGGCCGAGAGAGTTTGTCATACATACCGATCATGCGTCCTTAAAGCACTTGAAGGGACAAAGTAAGTTAAATAGAAGGCATGCCAAGTGGATGGAATTCATTAAAACCTTCCCTTATGTAATCAAATACAAACAAGGTAAGGAAAATATTGTGACTGATGCACTCTCCAGAAGGTACGCCCTTGTCTCTACATTAAATACAAAGCTACTGGGGTTTGAATATGTTAAAGAATTGTATGCTAATGAAGATGATTTTGCTAGTGCGTTTGGTGCATGTGAGAAGACATCGTTTGGTAAGTTCTATAGACTAGATGGGTACTTGTTTAGAGAAAATAGACTTTGCGTGCTTAATAGTTCTATGCGTGAGTTACTCGTGCGTGAAGCACATGGGGGTGGTTTGATGGGTCATTTTGGTGAGAAAGACTTTAGACGTGTTACATGAACACTTCTTTTGGCCAAAGATGAAACATGATGTGGAGAGAGTTTGTGCTAGGTGTGTTACGTATAGGCAAGCCAAATCTAGAGTCTTACCACATGGATTATACACTCCCTTGCCTGTACCTAGTGCGCCTTGAATGGATATTTCCATGGACTTTGTTTTAGGCTTGCCTAGGTCAAGGAAAGGTAGGGATTCGATTTTTGTGGTTGTTGATAGGTTCTCTAAGATGGCACATTTCATATCTTGCAATAAAACTGATGATGCAACCCACGTCGTTGATTTGTTCTTTAGAGAGATAGTACGTCTCCATGGTGTTCCTAAGAGTATTGTATCTGATCGTGATGTTAAGTTCCTAAGCTATTTTTGGAAAGTCTTTTGGGGAAAGATGGGAACTAAATTATTGTTCTCAACTACTTGTCACCCCCAAACGGATGGACAAACCGAGGTAGTAAATCGAACTTTATCTACTTTGTTGCGTACTATAATTCAAAAGAACTTGAAAAATTGGGAGGATTGTTTGCCATCATTGAATTTGCTTATAATCGGAGTGTTCATTCTACTACTGATTCTTCACCATTTGAGATTGTTTATGGTTTTAATCTACTAACTCCTTTGGATTTGTTGCCTTTGCAAGTCAATGACAGGGCTAGTTTGGATGGACAAAAGAAGGCTGAGAGGGTGAAGAAACTCCATGAAAGTGTACGACAACACATAGAGAAGAAAAATGAGCAATATGCAAAGAAAGCAAATAAGGGCCGTAGACGAGTCATCTTTGAACCTGGTGATTGGGTTTGGGTGCATATGAGAAAAGAAAGATTTCCAGCCCATAGGCGGACCAAGCTACATATTAGAGGGGATGGTCCATTTCAAGTCCTTCAGAGGATCAATGATAATGCGTACAAGTTGGATCTTCCAGGTGAGTATAACGTTAGTGCTACATTTAATGTCTCTGATCTTTCTCCGTTTGATGTAGGTGAAGATTCGAGGTCGAATCCTTTTGAAGAGAGGGGGGATGATGAAAACCAACAAGTAACATCAAAGGACACATTGCATGTCCCAGTTGGGCCCATTACTAGGGCAAGATCCAAGAAGATCAAAGAAGCACTTAATGGGCTAATTCAAGAGATTTCGGTTGAATCAAAAACAATAAAGCCCAAATGACGATCAAGGCCTAATCCATCTCATCAAAGCAAGTGAATGAGTTTAAACATGAACTCAAATGGACCAAGGCTTGTGGACCACGAAATTCCTATCATATTTATTTTATTATTTTAAAGTCTTTTAATTATTTTAGGCTGATTTGTAAGCTTGATTGCCAAGTAAATCATTTCCTTTTCCAACTAGGAATGTAAGGCAAATTAGGAAGCTTCCTTATTCTTTATTTAGCAATTAGATTTTAGGGTTTCCTTTTTCCTCCATGTAGACCCACGAATTTCAAAGTGTATTAGGGTTTGTTTTCTTATTCTCTTGGCCACCTATTTAAGGGGCTTTGTAGACCTACGAATTTCACATTACTTTGATTAATAAAAATTGTGAGAGTTTTCTCTTTAGTTCTTCAGAGAACTTTTCTTGAACTTATCAAGAGTTTCTTGTGGCGTTCAAACTTATATCTTTGATTCGTGATTCATTATAATCATTGGGTCAAGATCATTATACCATTTGTTCACGTTTCGTTCATAAACGTTGGGTCAAGGTAATCTATCATTCAATTTCTGTATTTTTAGCCCGTTCAAAAATCTGATTTAGTTTCGATCTTCGCGAAGAAACCCTAAGTTAGTTTCGGGTCTCACTAATCCTTGGTGAGATTCGCATCATTTTTGGATGGAAACGGCCATGTAAGCAAAAGACCCCACCAAGAGGCCAAACAGACCAAATTTGACCTGAAAAAATATCGGTGTCCATTTTGGAGAAAAGTACAACTTTTTGGGCGTAGAAACACCTATATTTCCAAAAAAAAATCCCAAAATTCTAAAATAAACCGAATTTGACATGAACAATACGCAGTGTCCATTTTGGACGAAAAATACCCGATTTTTTTTGTTGAAACTGTCTATTGAACAAAATTCCCCAAATGGACAAAGCAGACAAAGTTCGACTCGAAAAATCAACAGTACTGTTTTAGACGAAAAATACCACTTTTTGGGGGTGGAAACGACCGTCTTAGAAAACGGCTTGAAAAGGCCCAAAAAGACCAAGTTTGACCTGAAAAATCGACACTGTCCCTTTTGGGACGAAAAATACAACTTTTTCGTGTGGAAACGGCCGTGCGAGCAAAATGCCCCCCAAAAAGGTCAAACAGACCAAATTTGACCTGAAAAATTAACGGTGTCTATTATGGGTGAAAAATACTACAAAACGCCCCGACAATTCTGAAATAAACCAAATTTGACCTGAATTATACACAGTGTCTATTTTGGACGAAAAATACCAAGTGCTTTTATTGAAACGGTCGTGTGAACAAAATGCCCCAAAAGGACCGAACAGACGAAGTTTGACTTGAAAAACAAATAGTGCCCGTTTTAGACAAAAAATACTATTTTTTGGAGAGGAAATGACCGTCATGGAAAACGGCTTCAAAAGGCCCAAAAAGACCAAGTTGGACCTCAAATATCAACACTGTCCGTTTTGGATGAAAACTACCAATTGTTTGGGTTGAAGCGGACGTTGAGCAAAGCGCTCCCCAAATACCTAAAAAGACCAAGTTTCACTAGAATAATCAACAATGTTCGTTTTCATCGAAAAATACCACTTTTTCCAAGTTAAAACGATCGTGTGAACAAAATGCCCCGAAAGGACCGAACAGACGAAGTTTGACTTGAGAAATCAATAGTGCCCGTTTTAGACAAAAAATACCATTTTTTTGGGAGGAAACGACCGTCATGGAAAATGGCTTCAAAAGGCCCAAAAAGTCCAAGTTGGACCTCAAATATCAACACTCTCCGCTTTGACCTGAAACATTAACGGTGTCCGTTTTGAGCGAAAAACACCACTTTTTCCAAGTTGAAACGATCGTGTGAGCAAAATACCCCCCAAAAGACAAAAAAGTCCAAGTTTGACCCGAAAAATCAATAGTGCCCGTTCCGGACGTAAAATACCTTTTTTTTTTTTTTTTTTTGTGGAAACGGTGGTGTTAGAATAATGCCCCCTAAAGGCCAAAAAAGACCGAGTTAGACTAGAAGGATTAAATGTGTCCATTTTCGACAAATAAATACAAATTTTTTGGATGGAAACGGCCTTGTGAGCAAAATGCCCCCCCAAAAGTCCAAACAGACCAAATTTGACCTGAAACATTAACGGTGTCCGTTTTGAGCGAAAAACACCACTTTTTGGGGTAGAAACAATAATCCTTGCAAAACGTCCCAAAAATTCCGAAATAAACCGAATTTGCCCGGAATAATGCACAGTGTCCATTTCGGACTAAAAATACTAGGTTTTTTTTTATTGAAACAGTCGAGTAAACAAAATGCCCCAAAAGGACCGAACAGACAAAGTTTGACTTGAAAAACCAATAGTCCCGTTTTAGACAAAAAAAAAAAAACCATTTTTTTGAGAGGAAACAACCATCTTGGAAAACAGCTTCAAAGGGCCCAAAAAGACCAGATTGGACCTCAAAAATCAACAGTGTTCGTTTTGGACGAAAACTACCAGTTATTTGGGTTGAAGCGGACGTGTGAGCAAAGCGCTCCCCGAATGCCTAAAAAGACCAAGTTTGACCAGAATAATCAACAATGCTCGTTTTCGACGAAAAATACCACTTTTTCCAGGTTGAAACGATCGTGTGAGCAAAATACCCCCTAAAAGACAAAAAAGTCCAAGTTTGACCCGAAAAATCAATAGTGCCCGTTCCGGACGTAAAATGCCCCAAAAGGACCAAACAGACGAAGTTTGACTTGAGAAATCAATAGTGCCCATTTTAGACAAAAAATACCATTTTTTTGGGAGGAAATGACCGTCATGGAAAACGGCTTCAAAAGGCCCAAAAAGACCAAGTTGGACCTCAAATATCAACACTCTCCGCTTTGACCTGAAACATTAACGGTGTCCGTTTTGAGCGAAAAGCACCACTTTTGGGGGTAGAAACAATAATCCTTGCAAAACGTGCCAAAAATTCCAAAATAAATCGAATTTGCCCGGAATAATCCACAGTGTCCATTTCAGACGAAAAATACTAGGTTTTTTTTTATTGAAACAGTGGAGTGAACAAAATGCCCCCAAAGGACCGAACAGACAAAGTTTGACTTGAAAAACTAGTAGTCCCGTTTTAGACAAAAAAAATACCATTTTTTTGAGAGGAAACGACCGTCTTGGAAAACGGCTTCAAAGGGCCCGAAAAGACGAGATTGGACCTCAAAAATCAACAGTGTCCGTTTTGGACGAAAACTACCAGTTATTTGGGTTGAAGCGGACGTGTGAGCAAAGCGCTCCCCGAATGCCTAAAAAGACCAAGTTTGACCAGAATAATCAACAATGCTCGTTTTCGGCGAAAAATACCACTTTGTTCAGGTTGAAACGGTCGGGTGAGCAAAATAGCCCCAGAAGACAAAGAAGTCCAAGTTTGACACGAAAAATCAACAGTGCCTGTTTTGGATAAAAAAATGCCTTTTTCTTTTTGGGTGGAAACGGTCGTGTGAGCAAAATGCCCCCTAAAGGCCCAAAAAGACCAAGTTTGACTAGAAAGATTAAATGTGTCCATTTGGGACAAATAAATACAATTTTTTTTGGATGGAAACGGCCAAGTAATCAAAAGACCCCACCAAGAGGCAAAACAGACGAAATTTGACCTGAAAAAATATCGGTGTCCGTTTTGGACAAAAGTACAACGTTTTGGGCGTAGAAACAACTATATTTCCAAAAAAAAACCCCAAAATTCCGAAATAATCCGAATTTCACCTGAACAATACGCAGTGTCCATTTTGGACAAAAAATACTCGATTTTTTTGTTGAAACTGTCTTGTGAACAAAATTCCCCAAATGGACAGAGCAGACAAAGTTCGACTCGAAAAATCAGCAGTGCCCGTTTTAGACGAAAAATACCACTTTTTGGGGGTGGAAACGACCGTCTTAGAAAACGGCTTGAAAACTCCCAAAAAGACCAAGTTTGACCTGGAAAATCGACACTGTCCCTTTTGGGACAAAAAATACAACTTCTTCGGGTGGAAACGGCCGTGCGAGAGAAATGCCCCCCCAAAAGGTCAAACAGACCAAATTTGACCTGAAAAATTAACGGTGTCCGTTTTTGGGGAAAAATACCACAAAACGCCCCGAAAATTCCGAAATAAATCAAATTTGACCTGAATTATACACAGTGTCCATTTTGGACGAAAAATACCAAGTTCCTTTATTGAAACGGTTGTGTGAACAAAATGCCCCAAAAGGACCGAACAGACGAAGTTTGACGTGAAAAACCAATAGTGCCCGTTTTAGACAAAAAATTCCATTTTTTGGGGAGGAAACGACCGTCGTGGAAAACGGTTTCAAAAGGCCCAAAAAGACCAAG
This sequence comes from Eucommia ulmoides, assembly GCA_016647705.1. Classification (NCBI taxonomy): domain Eukaryota; kingdom Viridiplantae; phylum Streptophyta; class Magnoliopsida; order Garryales; family Eucommiaceae; genus Eucommia; species Eucommia ulmoides. The sequence goes on along the minus strand of JAENRU010000460.1, from coordinate 141,665 downwards.
TTGGACCTCAAATATCAACAATGTCCACTTTGGACGAAAACTACCGGTTGTTTGGGTTGAAGCGGACGTGTGAGCAAAGCGCTCCCCAAATGCCTAAAAAGACCAAGTTTCACTAGAATAAACAACAATGTTTGTTTTCGGCGAAAAATACCCCTTTTTCCAAGTTGAAACGATCATGTGAACAAAATGCCCCAAAAGGACCGAACAGACGAAGTTTGACTTGAGAAATCAATAGTGCCCGTTTTAGACAAAAAATACCATTTTTTTGGGGAGGAAACGACCGTCATGGAACACGGCTTCAAAAGGCCCAAAAAGACCAAGTTGGACCTCAAATATCAACACTCTCCGCGTTGACCTGAAACATTAACGGTGTCCGTTTTGAGCAAAAAACACCACTTTTTGGGGTAGAAATAATAATCCTTGCAAAACGTCCGAAAAATTCCGAAATAAACCGAATTTTCCAGGAATAATCCATAGTGTCCATTTCGGACGAAAAATACTAGGTTTTTTTTTATTGAAACAGTCGAGTGAAGAAAATGCCCCAAAAGGACCGAACAGACAAAGTTTGACTTGAAAAACCAATAGTCCCGTTTTTGACAAAAAAAAAATACCATTTTTTTGAGAGGAACGGACTGTCCTGGAAAACGGCTTCAAAGGGCCCAAAAAGACCAGATTGGACCTTAAAAATCAACAGTGTCCGTTTTGGACGAAAACTACCAGTATTTTGGGTTGAAGCGGACGTGTGAGCAAAGTGCACCCTGAATGCCTAAAAAGACCAAGTTTGACCAGAATAATCAACAATGCTCGTTTTTAGCGAAAAATACCACTTTGTTCAAGTTGAAACGGTCGTGTGAGCAAAATACCCCCAAAAGACAAAGAAGACCAAGTTTGGCAAGAAAAATCAACAGTGCCTGTTTTGGACGAAAAAATGCCCTTTTTTTTTTGGGTGGAAATGGTCATGTGAGAAAAATGCCCTCTAAAGGCCCAAAAAGACCAAGTTTGACTAGAAAGATTATATGTGTCCATTTGGGACAAATAAATACAATTTTTTTGGATGGAAACGGCCAAGTAAGCAAAAGACCCCACCAAGAGGCAAAACAGACCAAATTTGACCTGAAAAAATATCGGTGTCCGTTTTGGAGAAAAGTACAACTTTTTGGGCGTAGAAACAACTATATTTCCAAAAAAAAAACCCAAAGTTCCGAAATAAACCGAATTTCACCTGAACAATACGCAGTGTCCATCTTGGACGAAAAATACCCGATTTTTTTGTTGAAACTGTCTTGTGAACAAAATTCCCCAAATGGACAAGGCAGACAAAGTTCGACTCGAAAAATCAACAGTGCCCGTTTTAGAAGAAAAATACCACTTTTTGGGGGTGGAAACGACCGTCTTAGAAAACGGCTTGAAAAGGCCCAAAAAAGACCAAGTTTGACCTGAAAAATCGACACTGTCCCTTTTTGGACGAAAAATACAACTTCTTCGGGTGGAAACGGCCGTGCGAGAGAAATGCCCCCCCAAAAGGTCAAACAGACCAAATTTGACCTGAAAAATTAACGGTGTCCGTTTTGGGTGAAAAATACCACAAAACGCCCCGAAAATTCCGAAATAAATCAAATTTGACCTGAATTATACACAGTGTCCATTTTGGACGAAAAATACCAAGTTCCTTTATTGAAACGGTCGTGTGAACAAAATGCCCCAAAAGGACCGAACAGATGAAATTTGACTTGAAAAACAAATAGTGCCCGTTTTAGACAAAAAAATACCATTTTTTGGGGAGGAAACGACCGTCATGGAAAACGGCTTCAAAAGGCCCAAAAAGACCAAGTTGGACCTCAAATATCAACACTGTCCGCTTTGGACGAAAACTACCAGTTGTTTGGGTTGAAGCGGACGTGTGAGCAAAGCGCTCCCCAAATGCCTAAAAGACCAAGTTTCACTACAGCAATCAACAATGTTCGTTTTCGGCGAAAAATACCACTTTTTCCAAGTTGAAACGATCGTGTGAACAAAATGCTCCGAAAGGACCAAACAGACGAAGTTTGACTTGAGAAATCAATAGTGCCCGTTTTAGACAAAAAATACCATTTTTTTTGGGAGGAAATGACCGTCATGGAAAACGGCTTCAAAAGGCCCAAAAAGACCAAGTTGGACCTCAAATATCAACACTCTCCGCTTTGACCTGAAACATTAACGGTGTCCGTTTTGAGCGAAAAGCACCACTTTTGGGGGTAGAAACAATAATCCTTGCAAAACGTGCCAAAAATTCCAAAATAAACCGAATTTGCCCGGAATAATCCACAGTGTCCATTTCAGACGAAAAATACTAGGTTTTTTTTTATTGAAACAGTGGAGTGAACAAAATGCCCCAAAAGGACCGAACAGACAAAGTTTGACTTGAAAAACTAGTAGTCCCGTTTTAGACAAAAAAAATACCATTTTTTTGAGCGGAAACGACCGTCTTGGAAAACGGCTTCAAAGGGCCCAAAAAGACGAGATTGGACCTCAAAAATCAACAGTGTCCGTTTTGGACGAAAACTACCAGTTATTTGGGTTGAAGCGGACGTGTGAGCAAAGCGCTCCCCGAATGCCTAAAAAGACCAAGTTTGACCAGAATAATCAACAATGCTCGTTTTCGGCGAAAAATACCACTTTGTTCAGGTTGAAACGGTCGGGTGAGCAAAATAGCCCCAGAAGACAAAGAAGTCCAAGTTTGACACCAAAAATCAACAGTGCCTGTTCTGGATAAAAAAATGCCTTTTTTTTTTTGGGTGGAAACGGTCTTGTGAGAAAAATGCCCCCTAAAGGCCCAAAAAGACCAAGTTTGACTAGAAAGATTAAATGTGTCCATTTGGGACAAATAAATACAATTTTTTTTGGATGAAAACGGCCAAGTAAGCAAAAGACCCCACCAAGAGGCAAAACAGACCAAATTTGACCTGAAAAAATATCGGTGTCCGTTTTGGACAAAAGTACAACTTTTTGGGCGTAGAAACAACTATATTTCCAAAAAAAAACCCCAAAATTCCGAAATAATCCGAATTTCACCTGAACAATACGCAGTGTCCATTTTGGACAAAAAATACTCGATTTTTTTGTTGAAACTGTCTTGTGAACAAAATTCCCCAAATGGACAGAGCAGACAAAGTTCGACTCGAAAAATCAGCAGTGCCCGTTTTAGACGAAAAATACCACTTTTTGGGGGTGGAAACGACCGTCTTAGAAAACGGCTTGAAAAGTCCCAAAAAGACCAAGTTTGACCTGAAAAATCGACATTGTCCCTTTTGGGACGAAAAATACAACTTCTTCGGGTGGAAACGGCCGTGCGAGAGAAATGCCCCCCCAAAAGGTCAAACAGACCAAATTTGACCTGAAAAATTAACGGTGTCCGTTTTTGGGGAAAAATACCACAAAACGCCCCGAAAATTCCGAAATAAATCAAATTTGACCTGAATTATACACAGTGTCCATTTTGGACGAAAAATACCAAGTTCCTTTATTGAAACGGTCGTGTGAACAAAATGCCCCAAAAGGACCGAACAGACGAAGTTTGACGTGAAAAACCAATATTGCCCGTTTTAGACAAAAAATTCCATTCTTTGGGGAGGAAACGACCGTCGTGGAAAACGGTTTCAAAAGGCCCAAAAAGACCAAGTTGGACCTCAAATATCCACAATGTCCGCTTTGGACGAAAACTACCGGTTGTTTGGGTTGAAGCGGACGTGTGAGCAAAGCGCTCCCCAAATGCCTAAAAAGACCAAGTTTCACTAGAATAATCAACAATGTTTGTTTTTGGCGAAAAATACCCCTTTTTCCAAGTTGAAACGATCATGTGAACAAAATGCCCCAAAAGGACCGAACAGACGAAGTTTGACTTGAGAAATCAATAGTGCCCGTTTTAGACAAAAAATACCATTTTTTTGGGGAGGAAACGACCGTCATGGAAAACGGCTTCAAAAGGCCCAAAAAGACCAAGTTGGACCTCAAATATCAACACTCTCCGCGTTGACCTGAAACATTAACGGTGTCCGTTTTGAGCAAAAAACACCACTTTTTGGGGTAGAAACAATAATCCTTGCAAAACGTCCCAAAAATTCCGAAATAAACCGAATTTGCCAGGAATAATCCACAGTGTCCATTTCGGACGAAAAATACTAGGTTTTTTTTTATTGAAACAGTCAAGTGAAGAAAATGCCCCAAAAGGACCGAACAGACAAAGTTTGACTTGAAAAACCAATAGTCCCGTTTTTGACAAAAAAAAAATACCATTTTTTTGAGAGGAACGGACTGTCCTGGAAAACGGCTTCAAAGGGCCCAAAAAGACCAGATTGGACCTTAAAAATCAACAGTGTCCGTTTTGGACGAAAACTACCAGTATTTTGGGTTGAAGCGGACGTGTGAGCAAAGTGCACCCTGAATGCCTAAAAAGACCAAGTTTGACCAGAATAATCAACAATGCTCGTTTTTAGCGAAAAATACCACTTTGTTCAAGTTGAAACGGTCGTGTGAGCAAAATACCCCCAAAAGACAAAGAAGACCAAGTTTGACACGAAAAATCAACAGTGCCTGTTCTGGACGAAAAAATGCCCTTTTTTTTTTTGGGTGGAAATGGTCATGTGAGAAAAATGCCCCCTAAAGGCCCAAAAAGACCAAGTTTGACTAGAAAGATTATATGTGTCCATTTGGGACAAATAAATACAATTTTTTTGGATGGAAACGGCCAAGTAAGCAAAAGACCCCACCAAGAGGCAAAACAGACCAAATTTGACCTGAAAAAATATCGGTGTCCGTTTTGGAGAAAAGTACAACTTTTTGGGCGTAGAAACAACTATATTTCCAAAAAAAAAAACCAAAGTTCCGAAATAAACCGAATTTCACCTGAACAATACGCAGTGTCCATTTTGGACGAAAAATACCCGATTTTTTTGTTGAAACTGTCATGTGAACAAAATTCCCCAAATGGACAGAGCAGACAAAGTTCAACTCGAAAAATCAACAGTGCCCGTTTTAGATGAAAAATACCACTTTTTGGGGGTGGAAACGACCGTCTTAGAAAACGGCTTGAAAAGGCCCAGAAAGACCAAGTTTGACCTGAAAAATCGACACTGTCCCTTTTGAGACGAAAAATACAACTTTTTCGGGTGGAAACGACCGTGCGAGCAAAATGCCCCCCCCAAAAGGTCAAACAGACCAAATTTGACCTGAAAAATTAACGGTGTCCGTTTTTGGTGAAAAATACCACAAAACGCCCCGAAAATTCTGAAATATACCAAATTTGACCTGAATTATACATAGAGTCCATTTTCGACGAAAAATACCAAGTTCCTTTATTGAAACGGTCATGTGAACAAAATGCCCCAAAAGGACCGAACAGACGAAGTTTGACGTGAAAAACCAATAGTGCCCGTTTTAGACAAAAAATACCATTCTTTGGGGAGGAAACGACCGTCATGGAACACGGCTTCAAAAGGCCCAAAAAGACCTAGTTGGACCTCAAATATCAACACTGTCCGCTTTGGACGAAAACTACCAGTTGTTTGGGGTGAAGCGGACGTGTGAGCAAAGCGCTCCCCAAATGCCTAAAAAGACCAAATTTCACTAGAACAATCAACAATGTTCGTTTTCAGCAAAAAATACCACTTTTTCCAAGTTGAAACGATTGTGTGAACAAAATGCCCCAAATGGACCGAACAGACGAAGTTTGACTTGAGAAATCAATAGTGCCCTTTTTTGACAAAATATACCATTTTTTTGGGAGGAAACGACCGTCATGGAAAACGGCTTCAAAAGGCCCAAAAAGACCAAGTTGGACCTCAAATATCAACACTCTCCGCTTTAGATGAAAACTACCAGTTGTTTGGGTTGAAGCGGACGAGTGAGCAAAGCGCTCCCCAAATGCATAAAAAGACCAATTTTCACTAAAATAATCAACAATGTTCGTTTTCGGCGAAAAATACCACTTTTTCCAAGTTGAAACGATCGTGTGAGCAAAATATCCCCCAAAAGACAAAAAAGTCCAAGTTTGACCCGAAAATTCAACAGTGCCCGTTCCGGACGTAAAATACCTTTTTTTTTTTTTTTTTTGTGGAAACGGTGGTGTTAGCATAATGCCCCCTAAAGGCCAAAAAAGACCAAGTTAGACTAGAAGGATTAAATGTGTCCATTTTCGACAAATAAATACAAATTTTTTGGATTGAAACGGCCGTGTGAGCAAAATGCCCCCCCAAAAGTCCAAACAGACCAAATTTGACCTGAAATATTAACGATGTCCGTTTTGAGCGAAAAACACCACTTTTTGGGGGTAGAAACAATAATCCTTGCAAAACGTCCCAAAAATTCCGAAATAAACCGAATTTGCCCGGAATAATCCACAGTGTCCATTTCGGAGGAAAAATACTAGGTTTTTTTTTTTTATTGAAACAGTCGAGTAAACAAAATGCCCCAAAAGGACCGAACAGACAAAGTTTGACTTGGAAAACCAATAGTCTTGTTTTAGACAAAAAAAAACACCATTTTTTTTAGAGTAAATGACCGTCTTGGAAAACGGGTTCAAAGGGCCCAAAAAGACCATATTGGACCTCAAAACTCAACAGTGTTCGTTTTTGGCGAAAAATACCACTTTGTTCAAGTTGATATGGTTGTGTGAGCAAAATAACCCCGGAAGACAAAGAAGTCCAAGTTTGACACGAAAAATCAACAGTGCCTGTTCTGGATGAAAAAATGCCCTTTTTTTTTTGGGTGGAAATGGTCATGTGAGAAAAATGCCCCCTAAAGGCCCAAAAAGACCAAGTTTGACTAGAAAGATTATATGTGTCCATTTGGGACAAATAAATACAATTTTTTTTGGATGGAAACGGCCAAGTAAGCAAAAGACCCCACCAAGAGGCAAAACAGACCAAATTTGACCTGAAAAAATATCGGTGTCCGTTTTGGAGAAAAGTACAACTTTTTGGGCGTAGAAACAACTATATTTCCAAAAAAAAACCCAAAATTCCGAAATAAACCGAATTTCACCTGAACAATACGCAGTGTCCATTTTGGACGAAAAATACCCGATTTTTTTGTTGAAACTGTCTTGTGAACAAAATTCCCCAAATGGACAGAGCAGACAAAGTTCAACTCGAAAAATCAACAGTGCCCGTTTTAGATGAAAAATACCACTTTTTGGGGGTGGAAACGACCGTCTTAGAAAACAGCTTGAAAAGGCCCAGAAAGACCAAGTTTGACCTGAAAAATCGACACTGTCCTTTTTGAGACGAAAAATACAACTTTTTCGGGTGGAAATGGCCGTGCGAGCAAAATGCCCCCCCAAAAGGTCAAACAGACCAAATTTGACCTGAAAAATTAACGGTGTCTGTTTTTGGTGAAAAATACCACAAAACGCCCCGAAAATTCCGAAATATACCAAATTTGACCTGAATTATACACAGAGTCCATTTTGGACGAAAAAAACCAAGTTCCTTTATTGAAACGGTCGTGTGAACAAAATACCCCAAAAGGACCGAACAGACGAATTTTGACTTGAAAAACCAATAGTGCCCGTTTTAGACAAAAAATACCATTTTTTTGGGGAGGAAACGACCGTCATGGAAAACAGCTTCAAAAGGCCCAAAAAGACCAAGTTGGACCTCAAATATCAACACTGTCCGCTTTGGACAAAAACTACCAGTTGTTTGGGTTGAAGCGGACGTGTGAGCAAAACGCTCCCCAAATGCCAAAAAAGACCAAGTTTCACTAGAACAATCAACAATGTTCGTTTTCGGCGAAAAATACCACTTTTTCCAAGTTGAAACGATCGTGTGAACAAAATGCCCCAAAAGGACCGAACAAACGAAGTTTGACTTGAGAAATCAATAGTGCCCGTTTTTGACAAAAAATACCATTTTTTTGGGAGGAAACGACCGTCATGGAAAACGGCTTCAAAAGGCCCAAAAAGACCAAGTTGGACCTCAAATATCAACACTGTCCGCTTTGGACGAAAACTACCAGTTGTTTGGGTTGAAGTGGACGTGTGAGCAAAGCGCTCCCCAAATGCCAAAAAAGACCAAGTTTCACTAGAACAATCAACAATGTTCGTTTTCGGCGAAAAATACCACTTTTTCCATGTTGAAACGATCGTGTGAACAAAATGCCCCAAAAGGACCGAACAGACGAAGTTTGACTTGAGAAATCAATAGTGCCCATTTTTGACAAAAAATACCATTTTTGTGGGAGGAAACGATCGTCATGGAAAACGGCTTCAAAAGGCCCAAAATGACCAAGTTGGACCTCAAATATCAACATTCTCCGCTTTAGACAAAAACTACCAGTTGTTTGGGTTGAAGCGGACAAGTGATCAAAGCGCTCCCCAAATGCTTAAAAAGACCAAGTTTCACTAGAATAATCAACAATGTTCGTTTTCGGCGAAAAATACCACTTTTTCCAAGTTGAAATGGCCGTGTGAGCAGAATGCCCCCCCAAAAGTCCAAACAGGCCAAAATTGACCTGAAAAATTAACGGTGTCCGTTTTGAGCGAAAAACACCACTTTTGGTGGTAGAAACGATAATCCTTGCGAAACGCCCCAAAAATTCCGAAATAAACCAAATTTGACCTGAATAATCCACAGTGTCCATTTTGGACGAAAAATACTAGGTTTTTTTTGTTGAAACAGTCGTGTGAACAAAATGCCCCAAAAGGACCGAACAGACAAAGTTTGACGTGAAAAACCAGTAGTCCCGTTTTAGACAAAAAAATACCATTTTTTTGGGAGGAAACGACCGTCTTCGAAAACGGCTTCAAAGGGCCCAAAAAGACCAGATTGGACCTCAAAAATCAACACCATCCGTTTTGGACGAACACTACCACTTATTTGGGTTGAAGCGGACGTGTGAGCAGAGCGCTCCTCGAATGCCTAAAAAGACCAAGTTCGACCAGAATAATCAACAATGTTCGTTTTCGGCGAAAAATACCACTTTGTTCAAGTAGAAACGATCGTGTGAGCAAAATACCCCCAAAAGACAAAAAAATCCAAGTTTGACACGAAAAATCAACAGTGCCTGTCCCAGACGAAAAATACCTTTTTTTTTGGGTGGAAACGGTCGTTTGAGCATAATGCCTCCTAAAGGCCGAAAAAGACCGAGTTTGACTGGAAAGATTAAATGTGTCCATTTGGGACAAATAAATATAATTTTTTTGGATGGAAACAGCCATGTAAGCAAAAGACCCCACCAAGAGGCCAAACAGACCAAATTTGACCTGAAAAAATATCGGTGTCCGGTTTGGAGAAAAGTACCACTTTTTGGGTGTAGAAACAGCTATATTTCCAAAAAAACCCAAAAATTCTGAAATAAACCGAATTTGACCTGAACAATACGCAGCGTCCATTTAGGACAAAAAATACCCGATTTTTTTGTTGAAACTGTCTTGTGAACAAAATGCCCCAATTGGACAGAGCAGACAAAGTTTGACGCGAAAAATCAACATTGCCTGTTTCAGACGAAAAATACCACTTTTTGGGTATACAAACAGCTATATTTCCCAAAAAAACCCAAAAATTCTTAAATAAACCGAATTTGACCTGAATAATACGCAGCGTCCATTTAGGACGAAAAATAACCGATTTTTTTGTTGAAACTGTCTTGTGAACAAAATGCCCCAATTGGACAGAGCAGACAAAGTTTGTTGAAACAATAATCAACAAGTTGAAAAGGTCGTGTGAGCAAAATAACCCACAAAGACAAAGAAGTCCAAGTTTGACACGAAAAATCAACAGTGCCTGTTCCGGACGAAAAATGCCTTTTTTTTTGGGTGGAAACGGTCGTGTGAGCATAATGCCCCCTAAAGGCCCAAAAAGACCAAGTTTAACTAGAACGATTAAATGTGTCCATTTGGGACAAATAAATACAATTTTTTTGGATGGAAACGGCCATGTAAGCAAAAGACCCCAGCAAGAGGTCAAACAGACCAAATTTGACCTGAAAAAATATCGGTGTCCGTTTTGGAGAAAAGTACCACTTTTTGGGTATAGAAATAGCTATATTTCCAAAAAAAAAAAAAAAACCAAAATTCCAAAATAAACCGAATTTGACTTGACTAATACATAGCGTCCATTTTGGACGAAAAATACCCGATTTTTTTTGTTAAAACTGTCTTATGAACAAAATGCCCCAAATGGAAACGGTGGTGTTAGCGTAATGCCCCCCTAAGGCCAAAAAAGACCAAATTTGACTAGAAGGATTAAATGTGTCCATTTCGGACAAATAAATACAATTTTTTTGGATGGAAACGGCTGTGTGAGCAGAATGCCCCCCCCCCCCCCCCCCCCCCAAAAGTCCAAACAGACCAAATTTGACCTGAAACATTAACGGTGTCCGTTTTGAGCGAAAAATACCACTTTTTGGGGTAGAAACAATAATCCTTGCAAAAAGCCCCAAAAATTCCGAAATAAACCGAATTTGACCTGAATAATCCACAGCGTCCATTTTGGACGAAAAATACTAGGTTTTTTTTGTTGAAACAGTCGTGTCAACAAAATGCCCCAAAAGGACTGAACAGACAAAGTTTGACTTGAAAAACCAATAGTCCCGTTTTAGACAAAAAAATACCATTTTTTTGGGAGGAAACGACCGTCTTTTTGGGTGTAGAAACAACTATATTTCCAAAAAAAAAAAACCCAAAATTCCGAAATAAATCGAATTTGAACTGAATAATACGCAGCTTCCATTTTGGACGAAAAATACCCGATTTTTTTGTGGAAACAGTCCTGTGAACAAAATGCCCCAAATGGAAAGAGCAGACAAAGTTTGACACGAAAAATCAACAGTGCCCGTTTTAGACGAAAAATACGACTTTTTGGGGGTGGAAACGACCGTCTTAGAAAACGGCTTGAAAAGGCCCAAAAAGACCAAGTTTGACCTGAAAAATCAACACTGTCCCTTTTGGGACAAAAAATACAACTTTTCTGGGTGGAAACGGCCGTGCGAGCAAAATGCCCCCCCAAAAGGCCAAACAGACCAAATTTGACCTGAAAAATTAACGGTGTCAATTTTGGGTGAAAAATACCACAAAACGCCCCGAAAATTCCGAAATAAACCAAATTTGACCTGAATTATACACAATGTCCATTTTGGACGAAAAGTACCAAGTTCTTTTATTCAAACGGTCGTGTGAACAAAATGCCCCAAAAGGACCGAACAGACGAAATTTGACATGAAAAACCAATAGTGCTCGTTTTGGAGAAAAAATACCATTTTTTTAGGAGGAAACGACCGTCATGGAAAACGTCTTCAAAAGGCCCAAAAAGACCAAGTTGGACCTCAAATATCAACAGTGTCCGTTTTGGACGAAAACTACCAGTTGTTTGGGTTGAAGCGGACGTGTGAGCTAAGCACTCCCCAAATGCCTAAATAGACCAAGTTTCACTAGAATAATCAACAATGTCCATTGTCCGCGAAAAATACCACTTTTTCCAAGTTGAAACGATCGTGTGAGCAAAATACCCCACAAAAAACAAAAAAGTCGAAGTTTGACCCGAAAAATCAACAATGCCCGTTCTGGACAAAAAATACCTTTTTTTTTTTTTTTTTTTTTGTGGAAACGGTGGTGTTAGCGTAATGCCCCCTAAAGGCCAAAAAAGACCAAGTTTGACTAGAAGGATTAAATGTGTCCATTTCGGACAAATAAATATAATTTTTTTGGATGGAAACGGCTGTGTGAGCATAATGCCCCCCACCCCCAAAAGTCCAAACAGACCAAATTTGACCTGAAACATTAACGGTGTCCGTTTTGAGCGAAAAATACCACTTTTTGGGGTAGAAACAATAATCCTTGCAAAAAGCCCCAACAATTCCGAAATAAACCGAATTTGACCTGAATAATCCACAGCGTCCATTTTGGACGAAAAATACTAGGTTTTTTTTGTTGAAACAGTCGTGTCAACAAAATGCCCCAAAAGGACCGAACAGACAAAGTTTGACTTGAAAAATCAATAGTCCCGTTTTAGACAAAAAAAAAAATACCATCTTTTTGAGAGGAAATAACCGTCTTTTTGGGTGTAGAAACAACTATATTTCCAAAAAAAAAAAAACCCCAAAATTCCGAAATAAATCGAATTTGAACTGAATAATACGCAGTGTCCATTTTGGACGAAAAATACCCGATTTTTTTGTGGAAACAGTCCTGTGAACAAAATGCCCCAAATGGAAAGAGCAGACAAAGTTTGACGCGAAAAATCAACAGTGCCCGTTTTAGACGAAAAATACGACTTTTTGGGGGTGGAAACGACCGTCTTAGAAAACAGCTTGAAAAGGCAAAAAAAGACCAAATTTGACCTGAAAAATCAACACTGTCCCTTTTGGGACAAAAAATACAACTTTTCTGGGTGGAAATGGCCGTGCGAGCAAAATGCCCCCCCAAAAGGCCAAACAGACCAAATTTGACCTGAAAAATTAACGGTGTCAGTTTTGGGTGAAAAATACCACAAAACGCCCCGAAAATTCCGAAATAAACCAAATTTGACCTGAATTATACACAATGTCCATTTTGGACGAAAAGTACCAAGTTCTTTTATTCAAATGGTCGTGTGAACAAAATGCCCCAAAAGGACCGAACAGACGAAGTTTGACATGAAAAACCAATAGTGCTCGTTTTGGAGAAAAAATACCATTTTTTTGGGGAGGAAACGACCGTCATGGAAAACGGCTTCAAAAGGCCCGAAAAGACCAAGTTGGACCTCAAATATCAACACTGTCCGCTTTGGACGAAAACTACCAGTTGTTTGGGTTGAAGCGGACGTGTGAGCAAAGCGCTCCCCAAATGCCAAAAAAGACCAAGTTTCACTAGAACAATCAACAATGTTCGTTTTCGGCGAAAAATACCACTTTTTCCAAGTTGAAACGATCGTGTGAACAAAATGCCCCAAAAGGACCGAACAAACAAAGTTTGACTTGAGAAATCAATAGTGCCCGTTTTTGACAAAAAATACCATTTTTTTGGGAGGAAACGACCGTCATGGAAAACGGCTTCAAAAGGCCCAAAAAGACCAAGTTGGACCTCAAATATCAACACTGTCCGCTTTGGACAAAAACTACCAGTTGTTTGGGTTGAAGTGGACGTGTGAGCAAAGCGCTCCCCAAATGCCAAAAAAGACCAAGTTTCACTAGAACAATCAACAATGTTCGTTTTCGGCGAAAAATACCACTTTTTCCATGTTGAAACGATCGTGTGAACAAAATGCCCCAAAAGGACCGAACAGACGAAGTTTGACTTGAGAAATCAATAGTGCCCATTTTTGACAAAAATACCATTTTTGTGGGAGGAAACGATCGTCATGGAAAACGGCTTCAAAAGGCCCAAAATGACCAAGTTGGACCTCAAATATCAACATTCTCCGCTTTAGACAAAAACTACCAGTTGTTTGGGTTGAAGCGGACAAGTGATCAAAGCGCTCCCCAAATGCCTAAAAAGACCAAGTTTCACTAGAATAATCAACAATGTTCGTTTTCGGCGAAAAATACCACTTTTTCCAAGTTGAAACGATCGTGTGGGCAAAATACCCCCAAAAAGAGAAAAAAGTCCAACTTTGACCCGAAAATTCAACAGTGCTCGTTCCGGACGTAAAATACCTTTTTTTTTTTTTTTTTTTTTTTTGTGGAAACAGTGGTGTTAGCATAATGCCCCCTAAAGGCCAAAAAAGGCCAAGTTAGACTAGAAGGATTAAATGTGTCCATTTTCGACAAATAAATACAAATTTTTTGGATTGAAACGGCCGTGTGAGCAAAAAGCCCCCCCAAAAGTCCAAACAGACCAAATTTGACCTGAAATATTAACGGTGTCCGTTTTGAGCGAAAAACACCACTTTTTGAGGTAGAAACAATAATCCTTGCAAAACGTCCCAAAAATTCCGAAATAAACCGAATTTGCCCGGAATAATCCATAGGGTCCATTTCGGAGGAAAAATACTAGGTTTTTTTTTTTATTGAAACAGTCGAGTGAACAAAATGCCCCAAAAGGACCGAACAGACAAAGTTTGACTCGAAAAACCAATAGTCTCGTTTTAGACAAAAAAAAAATACCATTTCTTTGAGAGGAAACAACCGTCTTGGAAAACAGCTTCAAAGGGCCCAAAAAGACCAGATTGCACCTCAAAAATCAAAAGTGTCCGTTTTGGACGAAAACTACCAGTTATTTGGGTTGAAGCGGACGTGTGAGCAAAGCGCTCCCCGAATGTCTAAAAAGACCAAGTTTGACCAGAATAATCAACAATGTTCGTTTTTGGCGAAAAATACCACTTTGTTCAAGTTGAAATGGTCGTGTGAGCAAAAAACCCCAAAAGACAAAAAAGTCCAAGTTTGACACGAAAAATCAACAGTGCCTGTTCTGGACGACAAATGCCTTTTTTTTTGGGGTGGAAACGGTCGTGTGAGCATAATGCCCTCTAAAGACCCAAAAAGACCAAGTTTGACTAGAAAGATTAAATGTGTCCATTTGGGACAAATAAATACAATTTTTTTGGATGGAAACGGCCATGTAAGCAAAAGACCCCACCAAGAGGCCAAACAGACCAAATTTGACCTGAAAAAATATCGGTGTCCGTTTTGGAGAAAAGTACCACTTTTTGGGTGTAGAAAAAGCTATATTTCCAAAAAAAAAAAACCCAAAATTCCGAAATAAATCGAATTTGACCTGAATAATACGCCGCGTCCATTTTGGACGAAAAATACCCGATTTTTTTGTTGAAACTGTCTTGTGAACAAAATGCCCCAAACGGACTAAACAGACAAAGTTTGACTTGAAAAATCAACAGTGCCCGTTTTAGACGAAAAATACCACTTTTTGTGGTGGAAATGACCGTCTTAGAAAATGGCTTGAAAAGGCCCAAAAAGTCCAAGTTTGACCAGAAAAATCAACAGTGCCCGTTCCGGACGAAAAATACCTTCTTTATTTCTTTTTTTGTGGAAACGGTTGTGTTAGCATAATGCCCCCTAAAGGCCAAAAATGACCAAGTTTGACTAGAGAGATTAAATTTATCCATTTTGGACCAATAAATACAATTTTTTTGGATGGAAATGGCCGTGTGAGCAGAATGCCCCCCCAAAAGTCCAAACAGGCCAAAATTGACCTGAAAAATTAACGGTGTCCGTTTTGAGCGAAAAACACCACTTTTGGTGGTAGAAACGATAATCCTTGCGAAACGCCCCAAAAATTCCGAAATAAACCAAATTTGACCTGAATAATCCACAGTGTCCATTTTGGACGAAAAATACTAGGTTTTTTTTGTTGAAACAGTCGTGTGAACAAAATGCCCCAAAAGGACCGAACAGACAAAGTTTGACGTGAAAAACCAGTAGTCCCGTTTTAGACAAAAAAATACCATTTTTTTGGGAGGAAACGACCGTCTTCGAAAACGGCTTCAAAGGGCCCAAAAAGACCAGATTGGACCTCAAAAATCAACACCATCCGTTTTGGACGAACACTACCACTTATTTGGGTTGAAGCGGACGTGTGAGCAGAGCGCTCCTCGAATGCCTAAAAAGACCAAGTTCGACCAGAATAATCAACAATGTTCGTTTTCGGCGAAAAATACCACTTTGTTCAAGTAGAAACGATCGTGTGAGCAAAATGCCCCCAAAAGACAAAAAAATCCAAGTTTGACACGAAAAATCAACAGTGCCTGTCCCAGACGAAAAATACCTTTTTTTTTGGGTGGAAACGGTCGTTTGAGCATAATGCCTCCTAAAGGCCGAAAAAGACCGAGTTTGACTGGAAAGATTAAATGTGTCCATTTGGGACAAATAAATATAATTTTTTTGGATGGAAACAGCCATGTAAGCAAAAGACCCCACCAAGAGGCCAAACAGACCAAATTTGACCTGAAAAAATATCGGTGTCCGGTTTGGAGAAAAGTACCACTTTTTGGGTGTAGAAACAGCTATATTTCCAAAAAAAAACCCAAAAATTCTGAAATAAACCGAATTTGACCTGAACAATACGCAGCGTCCATTTAGAACAAAAAATACCCGATTTTTTTGTTGAAACTGTCTTGTGAACAAAATGCCCCAATTGGACAGAGCAGACAAAGTTTGACGCGAAAAATCAACATTGCCTGTTTCAGACGAAAAATACCACTTTTTGGGTATACAAACAGCTATATTTCCCAAAAAAACCCAAAAATTCTTAAATAAACCGAATTTGACCTGAATAATACGCAGCGTCCATTTAGGACGAAAAATAACCAATTTTTTTGTTGAAACTGTCTTGTGAACAAAATGCCCCAATTGGACAGAGCAGACAAAGTTTGTTGAAACAATAATCAACAAGTTGAAAAGGTCGTGTGAGCAAAATAACCCACAAAGACAAAGAAGTCCAAGTTTGACACGAAAAATCAACAGTGCCTGTTCCGGACGAAAAATGCCTTTTTTTTTGGGTGGAAACGGTCGTGTGAGCATAATGCCCCCTAAAGGCCCAAAAAGACCAAGTTTAACTAGAACGATTAAATGTGTCCATTTGGGACAAATAAATACAATTTTTTTGGATGGAAACGGCCATGTAAGCAAAAGACCCCAGCAAGAGGTCAAACAGACCAAATTTGACCTGAAAAAATATCGGTGTCCGTTTTGGAGAAAAGTACCACTTTTTGGGTATAGAAATAGCTATATTTCCAAAAAAAAAAACCCAAAATTCCAAAATAAACCGAATTTGACTTGACTAATACGTAGCGTCCATTTTGGACGAAAAATACCCGATTTTTTTTGTTAAAACTGTCTTATGAACAAAATGCCCCAAATGGAAACGGTGGTGTTAGCGTAATGCCCCCTAAAGGCCAAAAAAGACCAAGTTTGACTAGAAGGATTAAATGTGTCCATTTCGGACAAATAAATACAATTTTTTTGGATGGAAACGGCTGTGTGAGCAGAATGCCCCCCCCCCCCCCCCCCCCCCCCAAAAAGTCCAAACAGACCAAATTTGACCTGAAACATTAACGGTGTCCGTTTTGAGCGAAAAATACCACTTTTTGGGGTAGAAACAATAATCCTTGCAAAAAGCCCCAAAAATTCCGAAATAAACCGAATTTGACCTGAATAATCCACAGCGTCCATTTTGGACGAAAAATACTAGGTTTTTTTTGTTGAAACAGTCGTGTCAACAAAATGCCCCAAAAGGACTGAACAGACAAAGTTTGACTTGAAAAACCAATAGTCCCGTTTTAGACAAAAAAAAAAATACCATCTTTTTGAGAGGAAATAACCGTCTTTTTGGGTGTAGAAACAACTATATTTCCAAAAAAAAAAAACCCAAAATTCCGAAATAAATCGAATTTGAACTGAAAAATACGCAGCTTCCATTTTGGACGAAAAATACCCGATTTTTTTGTGGAAACAGTCCTGTGAACAAAATGCCCCAAATGGAAAGAGCAGACAAAGTTTGATGCGAAAAATCAACAGTGCCCGTTTTAGACGAAAAATACGACTTTTTGGGGGTGGAAACAACCGTCTTAGAAAACGGCTTGAAAAGGCCCAAAAAGACCAAGTTTGACCTGAAAAATCAACACTGTCCCTTTTGGGACAAAAAATACAACTTTTCTGGGTGGAAACGGCCGTGCGAGCAAAATGCCCCCCCAAAAGGCCAAACAGACCAAATTTGACCTGAAAAATTAACGGTGTCAATTTTGGGTGAAAAATACCACAAAATGCCCCGAAAATTCCAAAATAAACCAAATTTGACCTGAATTATACACAATGTCCATTTTGGACGAAAAGTACCAAGTTCTTTTATTCAAACGGTCGTGTGAACAAAATGCCCCAAAAGGACCGAACAGACGAAGTTTGACATGAAAAACCAATAGTGCTCGTTTTGGAGAAAAAATACCATTTTTTTGGGAGGAAACGACCGTCATGGAAAACGTCTTCAAAAGGCCCAAAAAGACCAAGTTAGACCTCAAATATCAACAGTGTCCGTTTTGGACGAAAACTACCAGTTGTTTGGGTTGAAGCGGACGTGTGAGCTAAGCACTCCCCAAATGCCTAAATAGACCAAGTTTCACTAGAATAATCAACAATGTCCGTTGTCCGCGAAAAATACCACTTTTTCCAAGTTGAAACGATCGTGTGAGCAAAATACCCCACAAAAAACAAAAAAGTCGAAGTTTGACCCGAAAAATCAACAGTGCCCGTTCTGGACAAAAAATACCTTTTTTTTTTTTTTTTTTTTTTTTTTTTTTTTTGTGGAAACGGTGGTGTTAGCGTAATGCCCCCTAAAGGCCAAAAAAGACCAAGTTTGACTAGAAGGATTAAATGTGTCCATTTCGGACAAATAAATATAATTTTTTTGGATGGAAACGGCTGTGTGAGCAAAATGCCCCCCCCCCCCAAAAGTCCAAACAGACCAAATTTGACCTGAAACATTAACGGTGTCCGTTTTGAGCGAAAAATACCACTTTTTGGGGTAGAAACAATAATCCTTGCAAAAAGCCCCAAAAATTCCGAAATAAACCGAATTTGACCTGAATAATCCACAGCGTCCATTTTGGACGAAAAATACTAGGTTTTTTTTGTTGAAACAGTCGTGTCAACAAAATGCCCCAAAAGGACCGAACAGACAAAGTTTGACTTGAAAAATCAATAGTCCCGTTTTAGACAAAAAAAAATACCATCTTTTTGAGAGGAAATAACCGTCTTTTTGGGTGTAGAAACAACTATATTTCCAAAAAAAAAAAAACCCAAAATTCCGAAATAAATCGAATTTGAACTGAATAATACGCAGTGTCCATTTTGGAGGAAAAATACCCGATTTTTTTGTGGAAACAGTCCTGTGAACAAAATGCCCCAAATGGAAAGAGCAGACAAAGTTTGACGCGAAAAATCAACAGTGCCCGTTTTTGACGAAAAATACGACTTTTTGGGGGTGGAAACGACCGTCTTAGAAAACGGCTTGAAAAGGCCCAAAAAGACCAAGTTTGACCTGAAAAATCAACACTGTCCCTTTTGGGACAAAAAATACAACTTTTCTGGGTGGAAACGGCCGTGCGAGCAAAATGCCCTCCCAAAAGGCCAAACAGACCAAATTTGACCTGAAAAATTAACGGTGTCAGTTTTGGGTGAAAAATACCACAAAATGCCCCGAAAATTCCGAAATAAACCAAATTTGACCTGAATTATACACAATGTCCATTTTGGACGAAAAATACAAAGTTCTTTTATTCAAACGGTCGTGTGAACAAAATGCCCCAAAAGGACCGAACAGACGAAGTTTGACATGAAAAACCAATAGTGCCTGTTTTGGAGAAAAAATTCCATTTTTTTGGGAGGAAACGACCGTCTTGGAAAACGTCTTCAAAAGGCCCAAAAAGACCAAGTTGGACCTCAAATATCAACACTGTCCGTTTTGGACGAAAACAACCAGTTGTTTGGGTTGAAGCGGACGTATGAGCAAAGCGCTCCACAAATGCCTAAATAGACCAAGTTTCACTAGAATAATCAACAATGTCCGTTGTCGGCGAAAAATACCACTTTTTCCAAGTTGAAACGATCGTGTGAGCAAAATACCCCACAAAAGACAAAAAAGTCCAAGTTTGACCCGAAAAATCAACAGTGCCCGTTCAGGACAAAAAATACCTTTTTTTTTTTTTTTTTTTGTGGAAACGGTGGTGTTAGCATAATGCCCTCCAAAGGCCAAAAAAGACCAAGTTTGACGACAAGGATTAAATGTGTCCATTTCGGACAAATAAATACAATTTTTTGGATGAAAACAACTATGTGAGCAAAATGCCCCCCCAAAAAGTCCAAACAGACCAAATTTGACCTGAAACATTAACGGTGTCCGTTTTGAGCGAAAAATACCACTTTTTGGGGGTAGAAACAATAATCCTTGCAAAAAGCCCCAAAAATTCCGAAATAAATCGAATTTGACCAGAATAATCCACAGCGTCCATTTTGGACGAAAAATACTAAGTTTTTTTTTGTTGAAACAGTCGTGTCAACAAAATGCCCCGAAAGGATCGAACAGACAAAGTTTGACTTGAAAAACAAATAGTCCCGTTTCAGACAAAAAAAAATACCATCTTTTGAGAGGAAACGACCGTCTTTTTGGGTGTAGAAATAGCTATATTTCCAAAAAAAAACCAAAAATTCTGAGATAAACCGAATTTGACCTGAATAATACGCAGCGTCCATTTAGGACGAAAAATACCCGATTTTTTTGCTGAAACTGTCTTGTGAACAAAATGCCCCAATTAGACAGAGCAGACAAAGTTTGACGCGAAAAATCAACATTGCCCATTTTAGACGAAAAATACCACTTTTTGGGGGTGGAAACGACCGTCTTAGAAAACGGCTTGTAAAGTTCCAAAAAGACCAAGTTTGAACTAAAAAATCAAAACTGTCCCTTTTGGGACAAAAAATACAACTTTTCTGGGTGGAAACGGCCGTGCGAGCAAAATGCCCTCCCAAAAGGCCAAATAGACCAAATTTGACCTGAAAAATTAACGGTGTCCGTTTTGGGTAAAAAAATACCACAAAACGCCCCGAAAATTCCGAAATAAACCAAATTTGACCTCAATTATACACAGTGTCCATTTTGGACGAAAAATACAAAGTTCCTTTATTAAAACGGTCGTGTGAACAAAATACCACAAAAGGACCGAACAGACGAAGTTTGACTTGAAAAACCAATAGTGCCCGTTTTTGACAAAAAATACCATTTTTTTTGGAGGAAACGACCGTCATGGAAAACGGCTTCAAAAGGCCCAAAAAGACCAAGTTGGACCTCAAATATCAACACTGTCTGTTTTGGACGAAAACTACCAGTTGTTTGGGTTGAAGCGGACGTGTGAGCAAAGCGCTCCCCAAATGCCTAAAAAAACCAAGTTTCACTAGAATAATCAACAATGTTCGTTTTCGGCGAAAAATACCACTTTTTCCAAGTTGAAACGATCGTGTGAGAAAATACCCCCCAAAAGACAAAAAAGTCCAAGTTTGACCAGAAAAATCAACAGTGCCCGTTCTGGACGAAAAATACCTTCTTATTTTTGTTATAACGGTGGTGTTAGCATAATGCCCCCTAAATGCCAAAAAAGACCAAGATTGACTAGAAGGATTAAATGTGTCCATTTTGGACAAATAAATACAATTTTTTGGGATGGAAACGGCCGTGTGAGCAAAATGCCCCCCCAAAAGTCCAAACAGACCAAATTTGACCTGAAACATTAACGGTGTCCGTTTTGAGCGCAAAACACCACTTTTTGGGGGTAGAAACAATAATCCTTGCAAAAAGCCCCAAAAATTCCGAAATAAACCGAATTTGACCTGAATAATCGACAGTGTCCATTTTGGACAAAAAATACTAGGTTCTTTTTGTTGAAATAGTCGTGTGAACAAAATGCCCCAAAAGGACCGAACAGACAAAGTTTGACTTAAAAAACCAATAGTCCCGTTTTAGACAAAAAAAATACCATCTTTTTGAGGGGAAACAACCGTATTTTTGGGTGTAGAAACAGCTATATTTCCAAAAAAATAAAACCCAAAATTCCGAAATAAACCGAATTTGACCTGAATAATACGCAGCGTCCATTTTAGACGAAAAATACCAGATTTTTTTGTTGAAACTGTCTTGTGAACAAAATGCCCCAATTGGACAGAGCAGACAAAGTTTGACGCGAAAAATCTACAGTGCCCGTTTTAGACGAAAAATACCACTTTTTGGGGATGGAAACAACCGTCCCGAAAATTCCAAAATAAACCAAATTTGACCTGAATTATACACAGTGTCCATTTTGGACGAGAAATACCAAGTTCTGTTATTAAAACGGTCGTGCGAGCAAAATGCCCCAAAAGGACCGAACAGACGAAGTTTGACTTGAAAAACCAATAGTACCTGTTTTAGACAAAAAAGATACCATTTTTTTTTGGGAGGAAACAACCGTCATGGAAAACGGCTTCAAAAGGCCCAAAAACACCAAGTTGGACCTCAAATATCAACACTGTCCGTTTTGGACGAAAACTACCAGTTGTTTGGGTTGAAGTGGACGTGTGAGCAAAGCGCTCCCCAAATGCCTAAAAAGAAAAATTTGACTGGAATAATCAACAATGTTCATTTTCGGCGAAAAATACCACTTTCTTCAAGTTGAAACGGTCGTGTGAGCAAAATACCCCGCAAAGACAAAGAAGTCCAAGTTTGACACGAAAAATCAACAGTGCCTGTTCCGGACGAAAAATGCCTTTTTTTTTTGGGTGGAAACGGTCGTGTGAGCATAATGCCCCAAATGGACAGAGCAGACAAAGTTTGACGCGAAAAATCAACAGTGCCCGTTTTAGACGAAAAATACCACTTTTTGGGGATGGAAACAACCGTCTTAGAAAATGGCTTGAAAAGGCCCAAAAAGACCAAGTTTGACCTGAAAAATCAACACTGTCCTTTTTGGGACGAAAAATACAACTTTTTTGGGTGGAAACGGCCGTGCGTGCAAAATGCCCCCACAAAAGGCCAAACAGACCAAATTCGACCTGAAAAATTAACGGTGTCCGTTTTAGGTGAAAAATACCACAAAACGCCCCGAAAATTCCGAAATAAACCAAATTTTTTGACCTGAATTATACACAGTGTCCATTTTGGACGAAAAATACCAAGTTCTTTTATTGAAACGATCGTGTGAACAAAACGCCCCAAAAGGACCGAACAGACGAAGTTTGACATGAAAAAACAATAGTGCCCGTTCTAGAGAAAAAATACCATTTTCTTCGGAGGAAACGACCGTCATGGAAAACGTCTTCAAAAGGCCCAAAAAGACCAAGTTGGACCTCAAATATCAACTCTGTCCGTTTGGGAGGAAAACTACCAGTTGTCTGGGTTGCAGCGGACGTGTGAGCAAAGCGCTCCCCAAATGTCTAAAAAGACCAAGTTTCACTAGAATAATCAACAATGTTCGTTTTCGGCGAAAAATACCACTTTTTCCACCAAGTTTGACCCGAAAAATCAACAGTACCCGTTCTGGACGAAAAATACCTTTTTTTTTTTGGTGGAAACGGTGGTGTTAGCATAATGCCCCCTAAAGGCAAAAAAAGACCAGGTTTGACTTGAAGCATTAAATGTGTCCATTTCGGACAAATAAATACAATTTTTTGGGATGGAAACGGCCGTGTGAGCAAAATGCCCCCCCAAAAGTCCAAACAGACCAAATTTGACCTGAAACATTAACGGTGTCCGTTTTGAGCGAAAAACACCACTTTTTGGGGTAGAAACAATAATCCTTGCAAAAAGCCCCAAAAATTCCGAAATAAACCGAATTTGACCTGTATAATCGACAGTGTCCATTTTGGACAAAAAATACTAGGTTCTTTTTGTTGAAATAGTCGTGTGAACAAAATGCCCCAAAAGGACCGAACAGACAAAGTTTGACTTAAAAAACCAATAGTCCCGTTTTAGACAAAAAAAAATACCATCTTTTTGAGGGGAAACAACCGTATTTTTGGGTGTAGAAACAGCTATATTTCCAAAAAAATAAAACCCAAAATTCCGAAATAAACCGAATTTGACCTGAATAATACGCAGCGTCCATTTTAGACGAAAAATACCAGATTTTTTTGTTGAAACTGTCTTGTGAACAAAATGCCCCAATTGGACAGAGCAGACAAAGTTTGACGCGAAAAATCTACAGTGCCCCGTTTTAGACGAAAAATACCACTTTTTGGGGATGGAAACAACCGTCCCGAAAATTCCAAAATAAACCAAATTTGACCTGAATTATACACAGTGTCCATTTTGGACGAGAAATACCAAGTTCTGTTATTAAAACGGTCGTGCGAGCAAAATGCCCCCAAAGGACCGAACAGACGAAGTTTGACTTGAAAAACCAATAGTACCCGTTTTAGACAAAAAAAGATACCATTTTTTTTGGGAGGAAACAACCGTCATGGAAAACGGCTTCAAAAGGCCCAAAAAAACCAAGTTGGACCTCAAATATCAACACTGTCCGTTTTGGATGAAAACTACCAGTTGTTTGGGTTGAAGTGGACGTGTGAGCAAAGCGCTCCCCAAATGCCTAAAAAGACAAATTTGACTGGAATAATCAACAATGTTCATTTTCGGCGAAAAATGCCACTTTCTTCAAGTTGAAACGGTCGTGTGAGCAAAATACCCCGCAAAGACAAAGAAGTCCAAGTTTGACACGAAAAATCAACAGTGCCTGTTCCGGACGAAAAATGCCTTTTTTTTTTGGGTGGAAACGGTCGTGTGAGCATAATGCCCCCTAAAGGCTCAAAAATACCAAGTTTGACTAGAAAGATTAAATGTGTCCATTTGGGACAAATAAATACAATTTTTTTGGATAGAAACGGCCATGTAAGCAAAAGACCCCACCAAGAGGCCAAACAGACCAAAATTGAACTGAAAAAATATCGGTGTCCGTTTTGGAGAAAAGTACAACTTTTTGGGGGTAGAAACAGCTATATTTCCACAAAAAAAAAAGCCAAAATTCCGAAATAAACCGAATTTGACCTGACTAATACTAGCATCCATTTTGGACGAAAAATACCCGATTTTTTTTGTTAAAACTGTCTTCTGAACAAAATGCCCCAAATGGACAGAGCAGACAAAGTTTGACGCGAAAAATCAACAGTGCCCGTTTTAGACGAAAAATACCACTTTTTGGGGATGGAAACAACCGTCTTAGAAAATGGCTTGAAAAGGCCCAAAAAGACCAAGTTTGACCTGAAAAATCAACACTGTCCCTTTTGGGACGAAAAATACAACTTTTTTGGGTGGAAACGGCCGTGCGTGCAAAATGCCCCCACAAAAGGCCAAACAGACCAAATTCGACCTGAAAAATTAACGGTGTCCGTTTTAGGTGAAAAATACCACAAAACGCCCCGAAAATTCCGAAATAAACCAAATTTTTTGACCTGAATTATACACAGTGTCCATTTTGGACGAAAAATACCAAGTTCTTTTATTGAAACGATCGTGTGAACAAAACGCCCCAAAAGGACCGAACAGACGAAGTTTGACATGAAAAAACAATAGTGCCCGTTCTAGAGAAAAAATACCATTTTCTTCGGAGGAAACGACCGTCATGGAAAACGTCTTCAAAAGGCCCAAAAAGACCAAGTTGGACCTCAAATATCAACTCTGTCCGTTTGGGAGGAAAACTACCAGTTGTCTGGGTTGCAGCGGACGTGTGAGCAAAGCGCTCCCCAAATGTCTAAAAAGACCAAGTTTCACTAGAATAATCAACAATGTTCGTTTTCGGCGAAAAATACCACTTTTTCCACCAAGTTTGACCCGAAAAATCAACAGTACCCGTTCTGGACGAAAAATACCTTTTTTTTTTTGGTGGAAACGGTGGTGTTAGCATAATGCCCCCTAAAGGCAAAAAAAGACCAGGTTTGACTTGAAGCATTAAATGTGTCCATTTCGGACAAATAAATACAATTTTTTGGGATGGAAACGGCCGTGTGAGCAAAATGCCCCCCCAAAAGTCCAAACAGACCAAATTTGACCTGAAACATTAACGGTGTCCGTTTTGAGCGAAAAACACCACTTTTTGGGGTAGAAACAATAATCCTTGCAAAAAGCCCCAAAAATTCCGAAATAAACCGAATTTGACCTGTATAATCGACAGTGTCCATTTTGGACAAAAAATACTAGGTTCTTTTTGTTGAAATAGTCGTGTGAACAAAATGCCCCAAAAGGACCGAACAGACAAAGTTTGACTTAAAAAACCAATAGTCCCGTTTTAGACAAAAAAAAATACCATCTTTTTGAGGGGAAACAACCGTATTTTTGGGTGTAGAAACAGCTATATTTCCAAAAAAATAAAACCCAAAATTCCGAAATAAACCGAATTTGACCTGAATAATACGCAGCGTCCATTTTAGACGAAAAATACCAGATTTTTTTGTTGAAACTGTCTTGTGAACAAAATGCCCCAATTGGACAGAGCAGACAAAGTTTGACGCGAAAAATCTACAGTGCCCGTTTTAGACGAAAAATACCACTTTTTGGGGATGGAAACAACCGTCCCGAAAATTCCAAAATAAACCAAATTTGACCTGAATTATACACAGTGTCCATTTTGGACGAGAAATACCAAGTTCTGTTATTAAAACGGTCGTGCGAGCAAAATGCCCCCAAAGGACCGAACAGACGAAGTTTGACTTGAAAAACCAATAGTACCCGTTTTAGACAAAAAAAGATACCATTTTTTTTGGGAGGAAACAACCGTCATGGAAAACGGCTTCAAAAGGCCCAAAAAAACCAAGTTGGACCTCAAATATCAACACTGTCCGTTTTGGATGAAAACTACCAGTTGTTTGGGTTGAAGTGGACGTGTGAGCAAAGCGCTCCCCAAATGCCTAAAAAGACAAATTTGACTGGAATAATCAACAATGTTCATTTTCGGCGAAAAATGCCACTTTCTTCAAGTTGAAACGGTCGTGTGAGCAAAATACCCCGCAAAGACAAAGAAGTCCAAGTTTGACACGAAAAATCAACAGTGCCTGTTCCGGACGAAAAATGCCTTTTTTTTTTGGGTGGAAACGGTCGTGTGAGCATAATGCCCCCTAAAGGCTCAAAAATACCAAGTTTGACTAGAAAGATTAAATGTGTCCATTTGGGACAAATAAATACAATTTTTTTGGATAGAAACGGCCATGTAAGCAAAAGACCCCACCAAGAGGCCAAACAGACCAAAATTGAACTGAAAAAATATCGGTGTCCGTTTTGGAGAAAAGTACAACTTTTTGGGGGTAGAAACAGCTATATTTCCACAAAAAAAAAAGCCAAAATTCCGAAATAAACCGAATTTGACCTGACTAATACTAGCATCCATTTTGGACGAAAAATACCCGATTTTTTTTGTTAAAACTGTCTTCTGAACAAAATGCCCCAAATGGACAGAGCAGACAAAGTTTGACGCGAAAAATCAACAGTGCCCGTTTTAGACGAAAAATACCACTTTTTGGGGATGGAAACAACCGTCTTAGAAAATGGCTTGAAAAGGCCCAAAAAGACCAAGTTTGACCTGAAAAATCAACACTGTCCCTTTTGGGACGAAAAATACAACTTTTTTGGGTGGAAACGGCCGTGCGTGCAAAATGCCCCCACAAAAGGCCAAACAGACCAAATTCGACCTGAAAAATTAACGGTGTCCGTTTTAGGTGAAAAATACCACAAAACGCCCCGAAAATTCCGAAATAAACCAAATTTTTTGACCTGAATTATACACAGTGTCCATTTTGGACGAAAAATACCAAGTTCTTTTATTGAAACGATCGTGTGAACAAAACGCCCCAAAAGGACCGAACAGACGAAGTTTGACATGAAAAAACAATAGTGCCCGTTCTAGAGAAAAAATACCATTTTCTTCGGAGGAAACGACCGTCATGGAAAACGTCTTCAAAAGGCCCAAAAAGACCAAGTTGGACCTCAAATATCAACTCTGTCCGTTTGGGAGGAAAACTACCAGTTGTCTGGGTTGCAGCGGACGTGTGAGCAAAGCGCTCCCCAAATGTCTAAAAAGACCAAGTTTCACTAGAATAATCAACAATGTTCGTTTTCGGCGAAAAATACCACTTTTTCCACCAAGTTTGACCCGAAAAAATCAACAGTACCCGTTCTGGACGAAAAATACCTTTTTTTTTTTGGTGGAAACGGTGGTGTTAGCATAATGCCCCCTAAAGGCAAAAAAAGACCAGGTTTGACTTGAAGCATTAAATGTGTCCATTTCGGACAAATAAATACAATTTTTTGGGATGGAAACGGCCGTGTGAGCAAAATGCCCCCCCAAAAGTCCAAACAGACCAAATTTGACCTGAAACATTAACGGTGTCCGTTTTGAGCGAAAAACACCACTTTTTGGGGTAGAAACAATAATCCTTGCAAAAAGCCCCAAAAATTCCGAAATAAACCGAATTTGACCTGTATAATCGACAGTGTCCATTTTGGACAAAAAATACTAGGTTCTTTTTGTTGAAATAGTCGTGTGAACAAAATGCCCCAAAAGGACCGAACAGACAAAGTTTGACTTAAAAAACCAATAGTCCCGTTTTAGACAAAAAAAAATACCATCTTTTTGAGGGGAAACAACCGTATTTTTGGGTGTAGAAACAGCTATATTTCCAAAAAAATAAAACCCAAAATTCCGAAATAAACCGAATTTGACCTGAATAATACGCAGCGTCCATTTTAGACGAAAAATACCAGATTTTTTTGTTGAAACTGTCTTGTGAACAAAATGCCCCAATTGGACAGAGCAGACAAAGTTTGACGCGAAAAATCTACAGTGCCCGTTTTAGACGAAAAATACCACTTTTTGGGGATGGAAACAACCGTCCCGAAAATTCCAAAATAAACCAAATTTGACCTGAATTATACACAGTGTCCATTTTGGACGAGAAATACCAAGTTCTGTTATTAAAACGGTCGTGCGAGCAAAATGCCCCCAAAGGACCGAACAGACGAAGTTTGACTTGAAAAACCAATAGTACCCGTTTTAGACAAAAAAAGATACCATTTTTTTTGGGAGGAAACAACCGTCATGGAAAACGGCTTCAAAAGGCCCAAAAAAACCAAGTTGGACCTCAAATATCAACACTGTCCGTTTTGGATGAAAACTACCAGTTGTTTGGGTTGAAGTGGACGTGTGAGCAAAGCGCTCCCCAAATGCCTAAAAAGACAAATTTGACTGGAATAATCAACAATGTTCATTTTCGGCGAAAAATGCCACTTTCTTCAAGTTGAAACGGTCGTGTGAGCAAAATACCCCGCAAAGACAAAGAAGTCCAAGTTTGACACGAAAAATCAACAGTGCCTGTTCCGGACGAAAAATGCCTTTTTTTTTTGGGTGGAAACGGTCGTGTGAGCATAATGCCCCCTAAAGGCTCAAAAATACCAAGTTTGACTAGAAAGATTAAATGTGTCCATTTGGGACAAATAAATACAATTTTTTTGGATAGAAACGGCCATGTAAGCAAAAGACCCCACCAAGAGGCCAAACAGACCAAAATTGAACTGAAAAAATATCGGTGTCCGTTTTGGAGAAAAGTACAACTTTTTGGGGGTAGAAACAGCTATATTTCCACAAAAAAAAAAGCCAAAATTCCGAAATAAACCGAATTTGACCTGACTAATACTAGCATCCATTTTGGACGAAAAATACCCGATTTTTTTTGTTAAAACTGTCTTCTGAACAAAATGCCCCAAATGGACAGAGCAGACAAAGTTTGACGCGAAAAATCAACAGTGCCCGTTTTAGACGAAAAATACCACTTTTTGGGGATGGAAACAACCGTCTTAGAAAATGGCTTGAAAAGGCCCAAAAAGACCAAGTTTGACCTGAAAAATCAACACTGTCCCTTTTGGGACGAAAAATACAACTTTTTTGGGTGGAAACGGCCGTGCGTGCAAAATGCCCCCACAAAAGGCCAAACAGACCAAATTCGACCTGAAAAATTAACGGTGTCCGTTTTAGGTGAAAAATACCACAAAACGCCCCGAAAATTCCGAAATAAACCAAATTTTTTGACCTGAATTATACACAGTGTCCATTTTGGACGAAAAATACCAAGTTCTTTTATTGAAACGATCGTGTGAACAAAACGCCCCAAAAGGACCGAACAGACGAAGTTTGACATGAAAAAACAATAGTGCCCGTTCTAGAGAAAAAATACCATTTTCTTCGGAGGAAACGACCGTCATGGAAAACGTCTTCAAAAGGCCCAAAAAGACCAAGTTGGACCTCAAATATCAACTCTGTCCGTTTGGGAGGAAAACTACCAGTTGTCTGGGTTGCAGCGGACGTGTGAGCAAAGCGCTCCCCAAATGTCTAAAAAGACCAAGTTTCACTAGAATAATCAACAATGTTCGTTTTCGGCGAAAAATACCACTTTTTCCACCAAGTTTGACCCGAAAAATCAACAGTACCCGTTCTGGACGAAAAATACCTTTTTTTTTTTGGTGGAAACGGTGGTGTTAGCATAATGCCCCCTAAAGGCAAAAAAAGACCAGGTTTGACTTGAAGCATTAAATGTGTCCATTTCGGACAAATAAATACAATTTTTTGGGATGGAAACGGCCGTGTGAGCAAAATGCCCCCCCAAAAGTCCAAACAGACCAAATTTGACCTGAAACATTAACGGTGTCCGTTTTGAGCGAAAAACACCACTTTTTGGGGTAGAAACAATAATCCTTGCAAAAAGCCCCAAAAATTCCGAAATAAACCGAATTTGACCTGAATAATCGACAGTGTCCATTTTGGACAAAAAATACTAGGTTCTTTTTGTTGAAATAGTCGTGTGAACAAAATGCCCCAAAAGGACCGAACAGACAAAGTTTGACTTAAAAAACCAATAGTCCCGTTTTAGACAAAAAAAAATACCATCTTTTTGAGGGGAAACAACCGTATTTTTGGGTGTAGAAACAGCTATATTTCCAAAAAAATAAAACCCAAAATTCCGAAATAAACCGAATTTGACCTGAATAATACGCAGCGTCCATTTTAGACGAAAAATACCAGATTTTTTTGTTGAAACTGTCTTGTGAACAAAATGCCCCAATTGGACAGAGCAGACAAAGTTTGACGCGAAAAATCTACAGTGCCCGTTTTAGACGAAAAATACCACTTTTTGGGGATGGAAACAACCGTCCCGAAAATTCCAAAATAAACCAAATTTGACCTGAATTATACACAGTGTCCATTTTGGACGAGAAATACCAAGTTCTGTTATTAAAACGGTCGTGCGAGCAAAATGCCCCCAAAGGACCGAACAGACGAAGTTTGACTTGAAAAACCAATAGTACCCGTTTTAGACAAAAAAAGATACCATTTTTTTTGGGAGGAAACAACCGTCATGGAAAACGGCTTCAAAAGGCCCAAAAAAACCAAGTTGGACCTCAAATATCAACACTGTCCGTTTTGGATGAAAACTACCAGTTGTTTGGGTTGAAGTGGACGTGTGAGCAAAGCGCTCCCCAAATGCCTAAAAAGACAAATTTGACTGGAATAATCAACAATGTTCATTTTCGGCGAAAAATGCCACTTTCTTCAAGTTGAAACGGTCGTGTGAGCAAAATACCCCGCAAAGACAAAGAAGTCCAAGTTTGACACGAAAAATCAACAGTGCCTGTTCCGGACGAAAAATGCCTTTTTTTTTGGGTGGAAACGGTCGTGTGAGCATAATGCCCCCTAAAGGCTCAAAAATACCAAGTTTGACTAGAAAGATTAAATGTGTCCATTTGGGACAAATAAATACAATTTTTTTGGATAGAAACGGCCATGTAAGCAAAAGACCCCACCAAGAGGCCAAACAGACCAAAATTGAACTGAAAAAATATCGGTGTCCGTTTTGGAGAAAAGTACAACTTTTTGGGGGTAGAAACAGCTATATTTCCACAAAAAAAAAAGCCAAAATTCCGAAATAAACCGAATTTGACCTGACTAATACTAGCATCCATTTTGGACGAAAAATACCCGATTTTTTTTGTTAAAACTGTCTTCTGAACAAAATGCCCCAAATGGACAGAGCAGACAAAGTTTGACGCGAAAAATCAACAGTGCCCGTTTTAGACGAAAAATACCACTTTTTGGGGATGGAAACAACCGTCTTAGAAAATGGCTTGAAAAGGCCCAAAAAGACCAAGTTTGACCTGAAAAATCAACACTGTCCCTTTTGGGACGAAAAATACAACTTTTTTGGGTGGAAACGGCCGTGCGTGCAAAATGCCCCCACAAAAGGCCAAACAGACCAAATTCGACCTGAAAAATTAACGGTGTCCGTTTTAGGTGAAAAATACCACAAAACGCCCTGAAAATTCCAAAATAAACCAAATTTTTTTACCTGAATTATACACAATGTCCATTTTGGACGAAAAATACCAAGTTCTTTTATTGAAACGATCGTGTGAACAAAACGCCCCAAAAGGACCGAACAGACGAAGTTTGACATGAAAAAACAATAGTGCCCATTCTAGAGAAAAAATACCATTTTCTTCGGAGGAAAAAACCGTCATGGAAAACGCCTTCAAAAGGCCCAAAAAGACCAAGTTGGACCTCAAATATCAACTCTGTCCGTTTGGGAGGAAAACTACCAGTTGTCTGGGTTGCAGCGGACGTGTGAGCAAAGCGCTCCCCAAATGTCTAAAAAGACCAAGTTTCACTAGAATAATCAACAATGTTCGTTTTCGGCGAAAAATACCACTTTTTCCAAGTTGAAACGATCGTATGAGCAAAATACCCCACAAAAGACAAAAAAAGTCCAAGTTTGACCCGAAAAATCAACAGTACCCGTTCTGGACGAAAAATACCTTTTTTTTTTTGTGGAAACGGTGGTGTTAGCATAATGCCCCCTAAAGGCCAAAAAAGACCAAGTTTGACTTGAAGCATTAAATGTGTCCATTTCGGACAAATAAATACAATTTTTTGGGATGGAAACGGCCGTGTGAGCAAAATGCCCCCCCAAAAGTCCAAACAGGCCAAATTTGACCTGAAACATTAACGGTGTCCGTTTTGAGCGAAAAACACCACTTTTTGGGGTAGAAAAAATAATCCTTGCAAAAAGCCCCAAAAATTCCAAAATAAACCGAATTTGACCTGAATAATCGACAGTGTCCATTTTGGACAAAAAATACTAGGTTCTTTTTGTTGAAATAGTCGTGTGAACAAAATGCCCCAAAAGGACCGAACAGACAAAGTTTGACTTAAAAAACCAATAGTCCCGTTTTAGACAAAAAAAAAATACCATCTTTTTGAGGGGAAACAACCGTATTTTTGGGTGTAGAAACAGCTATATTTCCAAAAAAATAAAACCCAAAATTCCGAAATAAACCGAATTTGACCTGAATAATACGCAGCGTCCATTTTAGACGAAAAATACCAGATTTTTTTGTTGAAACTGTCTTGTGAACAAAATGCCCCAATTGGACAGAGCAGACAAAGTTTGACGCGAAAAATCTACAGTGCCCGTTTTAGACGAAAAATACCACTTTTTGGGGATGGAAACAACCGTCCCGAAAATTCCAAAATAAACCAAATTTGACCTGAATTATACACAGTGTCCATTTTGGACGAGAAATACCAAGTTCTGTTATTAAAACGGTCGTGCGAGCAAAATGCCCCAAAAGGACCGAACAGACGAAGTTTGACTTGAAAAACCAATAGTACCTGTTTTAGACAAAAAAGATACCATTTTTTTTTTGGGAGGAAACAACCGTCATGGAAAACGGCTTCAAAAGGCCCAAAAAAACCAAGTTGGACCTCAAATATCAACACTGTCCGTTTTGGACGAAAACTACCAGTTGTTTGGGTTGAAGTGGACGTGTGAGCAAAGCGCTCCCCAAATGCCTAAAAAGACAAATTTGACTGGAATAATCAACAATGTTCATTTTCGGCGAAAAATACCACTTTCTTCAAGTTGAAACGGTCGTGTGAGCAAAATACCCCGCAAAGACAAAGAAGTCCAAGTTTGACACGAAAAATCAACAGTGCCTGTTCCGGACGAAAAATGCCTTTTTTTTTTGGGTGGAAACGGTCGTGTGAGCATAATGCCCCCTAAAGGCCCAAAAAGACCAAGTTTGACTAGAAAGATTAAATGTGTCCATTTGGGACAAATAAATACAATTTTTTTGGATAGAAACGGCCATGTAAGCAAAAGACCCCACCAAGAGGCCAAACAGACCAAAATTGAACTGAAAAAATATCGGTGTCTGTTTTGGAGAAAAGTACAACTTTTTGGGGTTAGAAACAGCTATATTTCCAAAAAAAAAAAAAGCCAAAATTCCGAAATAAACCGAATTTGACCTGACTAATACTAGCATCCATTTTGGACGAAAAATACCCGATTTTTTTTGTTAAAACTGTCTTCTGAACAAAATGCCCCAAATGGACAGAGCAGACAAAGTTTGACGCGAAAAATCAACAGTGCCCGTTTTAGACGAAAAATACCACTTTTTGGGGATGGAAACAACCGTCTTAGAAAATGGCTTGAAAAGGCCCAAAAAGACCAAGTTTGACCTGAAAAATCAACACTGTCCCTTTTGGGACGAAAAATACAACTTTTTTGGGTAGAAATGGCCATGCGTGCAAAATGCCCCCACAAAAGGCCAAACAGACCAAATTCGACCCGAAAAATTAACGGTGTCCGTTTTAGGTGAAAAATACCACAAAACGCCCCGAAAATTCCGAAATAAACCAAATTTTTTGACCTGAATTATACACAATGTCCATTTTGGACGAAAAATACCAAGTTCTTTTATTGAAACGATCGTGTGAACAAAACGCCCCAAAAGGACCGAACAGACGAAGTTTGACATGAAAAAACAATAGTGCCCGTTCTAGAGAAAAAATACCATTTTCTTCGGAGGAAACGACCGTCATGGAAAACGCCTTCAAAAGGCCCAAAAAGACCAAGTTGGACCTCAAATATCAACTCTGTCCGTTTGGGAGGAAAACTACCAGTTGTCTGGGTTGCAGCGGACGTGTGAGCAAAGCGCTCCCCAAATGTCTAAAAAGACCAAGTTTCACTAGAATAATCAACAATGTTCGTTTTCGGCGAAAAATACCACTTTTTCCAAGTTGAAACGATCGTATGAGCAAAATACCCCACAAAAGACAAAAAAGTCCAAGTTTGACCCGAAAAATCAACAGTACCCGTTCTGGACGAAAAATACCTTTTTTTTTTGGTGGAAACGGTGGTGTTAGCATAATGCCCCCTAAAGGCCAAAAAAGACCAAGTTTGACTTGAAGCATTAAATGTGTCCATTTCGGACAAATAAATATAATTTTTTGGGATGGAAACGGCCGTGTGAGCAAAATGCCCCCCCAAAAGTCTACACAGACCAAATTTGACCTGAAACATTAACGGTGTCCGTTTTGAGCGAAAAATACTACTTTTTGGGGTAGAAACAATAATCCTTGCAAACAGCCCAAAAAATTCTGAAATAAACCGAATTTGACCTGAATAATCCACAGCGTCCATTTTGGACGAAAAATACTAGGTTTTTTTTGTTGAAACAATCGTGTGAACAAAATGCCCCGAAAGGACCGAACAGACAAAGTTTGACTTGAAAAACCAATAGTCCCGTTTTAGACAAAAAAAAAAACACCATCTTTTTTAGAGTAAATGACCGTCTTTCTGGGTGTAGAAACAGCTATATTTCCAAAAAAAAAAACCAAAAATTCGAAAATAAATCGAATTTGACCTGAATAATATGCAACTTCCATTTTGGACGAAAAATACCCGATTTTTTGGTTTAAACTGTCTTGTGAAAAAAATGCCCCAATTGGACAGAGCAGACAAAGTTTGACGCGAAAAATCTACATTTCCCGTTTTAGACGAAAAATACCACTTTTTGGGGGGTGGAAACGACCGTCTTAGAAAACGGCTTGAAAAGGCCTAAAAAGACCAAGTTTGACCTAAAAAATCAACACTATCCCTTTTGGGACGAAAAATACAACTTTTCTGGGTGGAAACGGCCGTGCGAGTAAAATGTCCCCCCAAAAGGCCAAACAGACCAAATTTGACCTGAAAAATTAACGGTGTCCGTTTGGGGTGGAAAATACCACAAAAAGCCCCGAAAATTCCAAAATAAACCAAATTTGACCTGAATTATACACATTGTCCATTTTGGACAAAAAATACCAAGTTCTTTTATTGAAACGGTCGTGTGAACAAAATGCCCCAAAAGGACCGAACAGACGAAGTTTGACATGAAAAACCAATAGAGCCCGTTTTAGAGAAAAAATACCATGTTTTTTGGGAGGAAATGACCGTCATGGAAAACGTCTTCAAAAGGCCCAAAAAGACCAAGTTGGACCTCAAATATCAACACTATCCGTTTTGGACGAAAACTACCAGTTGTTTGGGTTGAAGCGGACGTGTGAGCAAAGCGCTCCCCAAATGTCTAAAAAGACCAAGTTTCACTAGAATAATCAACAATGTTCGTTTTCGGCGAAAAATACCACTTTTTCCAAGTTGAAACGATCGTATGAGCAAAATACCCCACAAAAGACAAAAAAGTCCAAGTTTGACCCGAAAAATCAACAGTACCCGTTCTGGACGAAAAATACCTTCTTCTTTTTTTTTTGTGGAAACGGTGGTGTTAGCATAATGCCCCCTAAAGGCCAAAAAAGACCAAGTTTGACTTGAAGCATTAAATGTGTCCATTTCGGACAAATAAATACAATTTTTTTGGATGGAAACGGTCGTGTGAGCAAAATGCCCCCCCAAAAGTCTAAACAGACCAAATTTGACCTGAAACATTAACGGTGTCCGTTTTGAACGAAAAATACCACTTTTTTGGGGTAGAAACAATAATCCTTGCAAAAAGCCCCAAAAATTCCGAAATAAACCAAATTTGACCTGAATAATCCACAGCGTCCATTTTGGACGAAAAATACTAGGTTTTTTTTTGTTGAAACAGTCGTGTGAATAAAATTCCCCAAAAGGACCGAACAGACAAAGTTTGACTTGAAAAACCAATTGTCCCGTTTTAGACAAAAAAAAAATACCATCTTTTTGAGAGGAAATGACCGTCTTTCTGGGTGTAGAAACAGCTATATTTCCAAAAAAAAAACCAAAATTCCGAAATAAATCGAATTTGAACTGAATAATACGCAGCGTCCATTTTGGACGAAAAATATTCGATTTTTTTGTTGAAACTGTCTTTTGAACAAAATGCCCCAATTGGACAGAGCAGACAAATTTTGACGCGAAAAATCTACATTGCCCGTTTTAGACGAAAAATACCACTTTTTGGGGGGTGGAAACGACAGTCTTAGAAAACGGCTTGAAAAGACCCAAAAAGACCAAGTTTGACCTAAAAAATCAACACTATCCCTTTTGGGACGAAAAATATAACTTTTCTAGGTGGAAACGGCTGTGCGAGCAAAATGCCCCCCCAAAAGGCCAAACAGACCAAATTTGACCTGAAAAATTAACGGTGTCCGTTTGGGGTGGAAAATACCACAAAAAGCCCCGAAAATTCCAAAATAAACCAAATTTGACCTGAATTATACAAATTGTCCATTTTGGACGAAAAATACCAAGTTCTTTTATTGAAACGGTCGTGCGAACAAAATGCCCCAAAAGGACCGAACAGACGAAGTTTGACATGAAAAACAAATAGTGCCCGTTTTAGAGAAAAAATACCATTTTTTTTGGGAGGAAACGACCGTCATGGAAAACGTCTTCAAAAGGCCCAAAAAGACCAAGTTGGCCCTCAAATATCAACAATATCCGTTTTGGATGAAAACTACTAGTTGTTTGGGTTGAAGCGGACGTGTGAGCAAAGCGCTCCCCAAATGCCTAAAAAGACCAAGTTTCACTAGAATAATCAACAATGTTCGTTTTCGGCGAAAAATACCACTTTTTCCAAGTTGAAACGATCGTGTGAGCAAAATACCCCACAAAAGACAAAAAAGTCCAAGTTTAACCCGAAAAATCAATAGTGCCCGTTCTGCACGAAAAATACCTTCTTTTTTTTTTTTTTTTTTTTTTTTTGTGGAAACGGTGGTGTTAGCATAATGCCCCCTAAAGGCCAAAAAAGACCAAGTTTGACATGAAGCTTTAAATGTGTCTATTTCGGACAAATAAATACAATTTTTTTAGATGGAAACGGCCGTGTGAGCAAAATGCCCCCCCAAAAGTCCAAACAGACCAAATTTGACCTGAAACATTAACGGTGTCCATTTTGAGCGAAAAATACCACTTTTTGGGGTAGAAACAATAATCCTTGCAAAAAGCCCCAAAAATTCCGAAATAAACCGAATTTGACCTGAATAATCCACAGTGTCCATTTTGGACAAAAAATACTAGGTTCTTTTTGTTGAAATAGTCGTGTGAACAAAATGCCCCAAAAGTACCGAACAGACAAAGTTTGACTTAAAAAACCAATAGTCCCGTTTTAGACAAAAAAAAATACCATTTTTTTTAGGGGAAACAACCGTATTTTTGGGTGTAGAAACAGCTATATTTCCAAAAAAATAAAACCCAAAATTCCGAAATAAACCGAATTTGACCTGAATAATATGCAGCGTCCATTTTGGACGAAAAATACCCGATTTTTTTGTTGAAACTGTCTTGTGAACAAAATGACCTAATTGGACAG
Source organism: Eucommia ulmoides (assembly GCA_016647705.1). Classification (NCBI taxonomy): domain Eukaryota; kingdom Viridiplantae; phylum Streptophyta; class Magnoliopsida; order Garryales; family Eucommiaceae; genus Eucommia; species Eucommia ulmoides. The sequence goes on along the minus strand of JAENRU010000460.1, from coordinate 103,594 downwards.
AGCAGACAAAGTTTGACGCGAAAAATCTACATTGCCCGTTTTAGACGAAAAATACCACTTTTTGGGGGTGGAAACGACCGTCTTAGAAAACAGCTTGAAAAGGCCCAAAAAGACCAAGTTTGACCTAAAAAATCAACATTGTCCCATTTGGGACGAAAAATACAACTTTTCTGGGTGGAAACGGCCGTGCGAGCAAAATGCCCCCCCAAAAGGCCAAACAGACCAAATTTGACCGGAAAAATTAACGGTGTCCGTTTGGGGTGAAAAATACCACAAAAAGTCCCCAAAATTCCAAAATAAACCAAATTTGACCTGAATTATACACAGTGTCCATTTTGGACGAAAAATACCAAGTTCTTCTATTGAAACGGTCGTGTGAACAAAATGCCCCAAAAGGACCAAACAGACGAAGTTTGACAGGAAAAACCAATAGTGCCAGTTTTAGAGAAAAAATACCATTTTTTTGGGAGGAAACGACCGTCATGGAAAACGTCTTCAAAACGCCCAAAAAGACCAAGTCGGACCTCAAATATCAACACTGTCTGTTTTGGACGAAAACTACCAGTTGTTTGGGTTGAAGCGGACGTGTGAGCAAAGCAGTCCCCAAATGCCTAAAAAGACCAAGTTTCACTAGAATAAACAACAATGTTCGTTTTCGGCGAAAAATACCACTTTTTCCAAGTTGAAACGATCGTGTGAGCAAAATACCCCACAAAAGACAAAAAAGTCTAAGTTTGACCCGAAAAATCAACAGTACCCGTTCTGGACGAAAAATATCTTTTTTTTTTTTTTTTTTTTGTGTGCGGAAACGGTGGTGTTAACATAATGCCCCCTAAAGGCCAAAAAAGACCAAGTTTGACTTGAAGCATTAAATGTGTCCATTTCGGACAAATAAATACAATTTTTTTTATGGAAACGGCCGTGTGAGCAAAATGCCCCCCCAAAAGTCCAAACAGACCAAATTTGACCTGAAACATTAACGGTGTCCGTTTTGAGCGAAAAATACCACTTTTTGGGGTAGAAACAATAATCCTTGCAAAAAGCCCCAAAAATTCCGAAATAAACCGAATTTGACCTGAATAATCCACAGCGTCCATTTTGGACGAAAAATACTAGGTTTTTTTTGTTGAAACAGTCGTGCGAACAAAATGCCCGAAAAGCACCGAACAGACGAAGTTGGACTTGAAAAACCAATAGTCCCGTTTTAGGCAAAAAAAAAACACCATCTTTCTGAGAGGAAACGACTGCCTTTTTGGGTGTAGAAACAGCTATATTTCCAAAAAAAAAACCAAAAATTCTGAAATAAACCGAATTCGACCTGAATAATACGCAGCGTCCATTTTGGACGAAAAATACCCGATTTTTGTGTTGAAACTGTCTTGTGAACAAAATGACCCAATTGGACAGAGCAGACAAAGTTTGACGCGAAAAATCTACATTGCCCGTTTTAGATGAAAAATACCGCTTTTTGGGGGTGGAAACGATCGTCTTAGAAAACAGCTTGAAAAGGCCCAAAAAGACCAAGTTTGACCTAAAAAATCAAAACTGTCCCTTTTGGGACGAAAAATACAACTTTTCTGGGTGGAAACGGCCGTGCGAGCAAAATGCCCCCCCAAAAGGCCAAACAGACCAAATTTGACCTGAAAAATTAACGGTGTCCGTTTGGGGTGAAAATACCACAAAAAGCCCCGAAAATTCCGAAATAAACCAAATTTGACCTGAATTATACACAGTGTTCATTTTGGACGAAAAATACCAAGTTCATTTATTGAAACGGTCGTGTGAACAAAATGCCCCAAAAGGACTGAACAGACGAAGTTTGACATGAAAAACAAATAGTGCCCGTTTTAGAGAAAAAATACCATTTTTTTTTGGGAGGAAACGACCGTCATGGAAAACGTCTTCAAAAGGCCCAAAAAGACCAAGTTGGACCTCAAATATCAACACTATCCGTTTTGGACGAAAACTACCAGTTGTTTGGGTTGAAGCGGACGTGTGAGCAAAGCGCTCCCCAAATGTCTAAAAAGACCAAGTTTCACTAGAATAATCAACAATGTTCGTTTTTGGCGAAAAATACCACTTTTTCCAAGTTGAAACGATCGTATGAGCAAAATACCCCACAAAAGACAAAAAAGTCCAAGTTTGACCCGAAAAATCAACAGTACCCGTTTTGGACGAAAAATACCTTTTTTTTTTTTTTTTGTGGAAACGGTGGTGTTAGCATAATGCCCCCTAAAGGCCAAAAAAGACCAAGTTTGACTTAAAGCATTAAATGTGTCCATTTCGGACAAATAAATACAATTTTTTTGGATGGAAACGGCCGTGTGAGCAAAATGCCCCCCCAAAAGTCCAAACAGACCAAATTTGACATGAAACATTAACGGTGTCCGTTTTGAGCGAAAAATACCACTTTTCGGGGTAGAAACAATAATCCATGCAAAAAGACCCAAAAATTCCGAAATAAACCGAATTTGACCTGAATAATCCACAGCGTCCATTTTGGACAAAAAATACTAGGTTTTTTTTGTTGAAACAGTCGTCTGAACAAAATGCCCCAAAAGGACCGAACAGACAAAGTTTGACTTGAAAAACCAATAGTCCCGTTTTAGACAAAAAAAAAATACCATCTTTCTGAGAGGAAATGACCGTCTTTTTGGGTGTAGAAACAGCTATATTTCCAAAAAAAAACCCAAAATTCCGAAATAAACCGAATTTGAACTGAATAATACGCAGGGTCCATTTTGGACGAAAAATAATCGATTTTTTTGTTGAAATTGTCTTGTGAACAAAATTCCCCAATTGGACAGAGCAGACAAAGTTTGACGCGAAAAATCTACATTGCCCGTTTTAGACGAAAAATACCACTTTTTGGGGGTGGAAACGACCGTCTTAGAAAACGGCTTGAAAAGGCCCAAAAAGATCAAGTTTGACCTAAAAAATCAACATTGTCCCTTTTGGGACGAAAAATACAACTTTTCTGGGTAGAAACGGCCGTGCGAGCAAAATGCCCCCCAAAGAGGCCAAACAGACCAAATTTGACCTGAAAAATTAACGGTGTCTGTTTGGGGTGAACAATACCACAAAAAGCCCCGAAAATTCCAAAATAAACCAAATTTGACCTGAATTATACACAGTGTCCATTTTGGATGAAAAATACCAAGTTCTTTTATTGAAACGGTCGTGTGAACAAAATGCCCCAAAATGACCGAACAGACGAACTTTGACACGAAAAACCAATAGTGCCGGTTTTAGAGAAAAAATACCATTTTTTTGGGAGGAAACGACCGTCATGGAAAACGTCTTCAAAAGGCCCAAAAAGACAAAGTCGAACCTCAAATATCAACACTGTCTGTTTTGGACGAAAACTACCAGTTGTTTGCATTGAAGCGGACGTGTGAGCAAAGCGCTCTCCAAAAGCCTAAAAAGACCAAGCTTCACTAGAATAATCAACAATGTTCGTTTTCGGCGAAAAATACCACTTTTTCCAAGTTGAAACGATCGTGTGAGCAAAATACCCCACGAAAGACAAAAAAGTCCAAGTTTGACCCGAAAAATCAACAGTACCCGTTCTGGACGAAAAATACCTTTTTTTTTTTGTGGAAACGGTGGTGTTAGCATAATGCCCCCTAAAGGCCAAAAAAGACCAAGTTTGACTTGAAGCATTAAATGTGTCCATTTCGGACAAATAAATACAATTTTTTTGGATGGAAACGGCCGTGTGAGCAAAATGCCCCCCCAAAAGTCCAAACAGACCAAATTTGACCTGAAACATTAACGGTGTCCATTTTGAGCGAAAAATACCACTTTTTGGGGTAGAAACAATAATCCTTGCAAAAAGCCCCAAAAATTCCGAAATAAACCGAATTTGACCTGAATAATCCACAGCGTCCATTTTGGACGAAAAATACTAGGTTCTTTTTGTTGAAACAGTCGTGTGAAGAAAATGCCCCAAAAGGATCGAACAGACAAAGTTTGACTTGAAAAACCAATAGTCCCGTTTTAGACAAAAAAAGAAACACCATCTTTTTTAGAGGAAACGATCGACTTTTTGGGTGTCGAAACAGCTATATTTCCAAAAAAAAACCCAAAATTCCGAAATAAATCGAATTTGAACTGAATAATACGCAGTGTCCATTTTGGACGAAAAATACTCGATTTTTTTGTTGAAACTGTCTTTTGAACAAAATGCCCCAATTGGACAGAGCAGACAAAGTTTGATGCGAAAAATCTACATTGCCCGTTTTAGACGAAAAATACCACTTTTTGGGGGGGTGGAAACGACCGTCTTAGAAAACGGCTTGAAAAGGCCCAAAAAGACCAAGTTTGACCTAAAAAATCAACACTGTCCCTTTTGGGACGAAAAATACAACTTTTCTGGGTGGGAACGGCCGTGCGAGCAAAATGCCCCCCCAAAAGGCCAAACAGACCAAATTTGACCTGAAAAATTAACGGTGTCCGTCTGGGGTGGAAAATACCACAAAAAGCCCCGAAAATTCCGAAATAAACCAAATTTGACCTGAATTATACACATTGTCCATTTTGGACGAAAAATACCAAGTTCTTTTATTGAAACGGTCGTGTGAACAAAATGCCCCAACAGGACCGAACAGACGAAGTTTGACAAGAAAAACCAATAGTGCGCCTTTTAGAGAAAAAATACCATTTTTTTTTGGAGGAAACGACCGTCATGGAAAACGTCTTCAAAAGGCCCAAAAAGACCAAGTTGGACCTCAAATATCAACACTATCCGTTTTGGACGAAAACTACCAGTTGTTTGGGTTGAAGCGGACGTGTGAGCAAAGCGTTCCCCAAATGCCTAAAAAGACCAAGTTTCACTAGAATAATCAACAATGTTCATTTTCGGTGAAAAATACCACTTTTTCCAAGTTGAAACGATCGTGCCCCACAAAAGACAAAAAAGTCCAAGTTTGACCCAAAAAATCAACAGTACCCGTTCTGGACGAAAAATACCTTCTTCTTTTTTTTGTGGAAACGGTGGTGTTAGCATTATGCCCCCTAAAGGCCAAAAAACACCAAGTTTGACTTGAAGCATTAAATGTGTCCATTTCGGACAAATAAATACAATTTTTTTGGATGGAAACGGCCGTGTGAGCAAAATGCCCCCCCAAAAGTCCAAACAGACCAAATTTGACCTGAAACATTAACGGTGTCCGTTTTGAGCGAAAAATACCACTTTTTGGGGTAGAAACAATAATCCTTGCAAAAAGCCCCAAAAATTCCGAAATAAACCGAATTTGACCTGAATAATCCACAACGTCCATTTTGGACGAAAAATACTAGGTTTTTTTTTGTTGAAACAGTCGTGTGAACAAAATGCCCGAAAAGGACCGAACAGACAAACTTTGACTTGAAAAACCAATAGTCCCGTTTTAGACAAAAAAAAAAAAAAACCATCTTTTTTAGAGGAAACGATCGACTTTTTGGGTGTCGAAACAGCTATATTTCCAAAAAAAAAACCCAAAATTCCGAAATAAATCGAATTTGAACTGAATAATACGCAGTGTCCATTTTGGACGAAAAATACTCGATTTTTTTGTTGAAACTGTCTTTTGAACAAAATGCCCCAATTGGACAGAGCAGACAAAGTTTGATGCGAAAAATCTACATTGCCCGTTTTAGACGAAAAATACCACTTTTTGGGGGGGTGGAAACGACCGTCTTAGAAAACGGCTTGAAAAGGCCCAAAAAGACCAAGTTTGACCTAAAAAATCAACACTGTCCCTTTTGGGACGAAAAATACAACTTTTCTGGGTGGGAACGGCCGTGCGAGCAAAATGCCCCCCCAAAAGGCCAAACAGACCAAATTTGACCTGAAAAATTAACGGTGTCCGTCTGGGGTGGAAAATACCACAAAAAGCCCCGAAAATTCCGAAATAAACCAAATTTGACCTGAATTATACACATTGTCCATTTTGGACGAAAAATACCAAGTTCTTTTATTGAAACGGTCGTGTGAACAAAATGCCCCAACAGGACCGAACAGACGAAGTTTGACAAGAAAAACCAATAGTGCGCCTTTTAGAGAAAAAATACCATTTTTTTTTGGAGGAAACGACCGTCATGGAAAACGTCTTCAAAAGGCCCAAAAAGACCAAGTTGGACCTCAAATATCAACACTATCCGTTTTGGACGAAAACTACCAGTTGTTTGGGTTGAAGCGGACGTGTGAGCAAAGCGTTCCCCAAATGCCTAAAAAGACCAAGTTTCACTAGAATAATCAACAATGTTCATTTTCGGTGAAAAATACCACTTTTTCCAAGTTGAAACGATCGTGCCCCACAAAAGACAAAAAAGTCCAAGTTTGACCCAAAAAATCAACAGTACCCGTTCTGGACGAAAAATACCTTCTTTTTTTTTTTGTGGAAACGGTGGTGTTAGCATTATGCCCCCTAAAGGCCAAAAAACACCAAGTTTGACTTGAAGCATTAAATGTGTCCATTTCGGACAAATAAATACAATTTTTTTGGATGGAAACGGCCGTGTGAGCAAAATGCCCCCCCAAAAGTCCAAACAGACCAAATTTGACCTGAAACATTAACGGTGTCCGTTTTGAGCGAAAAATACCACTTTTTGGGGTAGAAACAATAATCCTTGCAAAAAGCCCCAAAAATTCCGAAATAAACCGAATTTGACCTGAATAATCCACAACGTCCATTTTGGACGAAAAATACTAGGTTTTTTTTTGTTGAAACAGTCGTGTGAACAAAATGCCCGGAAAGGACCGAACAGACAAACTTTGACTTGAAAAACCAATAGTCCCGTTTTAGACAAAAAAAAAAAAAAGACCATCTTTTTTAGAGGAAACAACCGTCTTTTTGGGTGTCGAAACAGCTATATTTCTAAAAAAAAAAAAAACCAAAAATTTGAAAATAAATCGAATTTGACCTGAATAATACGCAGCTTTCATTTTGGACGAAAAATACCCGATTTTTTTGTTTAAACTGTCTTGTGAATAAAATGCCCCAATTGGACAGAGCAGACAAAGTTTGATGCGAAAAATCTACATTGCCCGTTTTAGACGAAAAATACCACTTTTTGGGGGGTGGAAACGACTGTCTTAGAAAACGGCTTGAAAAGGCCCAAAAAGACCAAGTTTGACCTAAAAAATCAACACTGTCCCTTTTGGGACGAAAAATACAACTTTTCTGGGTGGGAACGGCCGTGCGAGCAAAATGCCCCCCCAAAAGGCCAAACAGACCAAATTTGACCTGAAAAATTAACGGTGTCCGTTTGGGGTGGAAAATACCACAAAAAGCCCCGAAAATTCCGAAATAAACCAAATTTGACCTGAATTATACACATTGTCCATTTTGGACGAAAAATACCAAGTTCTTTTATTGAAACGGTCGTGTGAACAAAATGCCCCAAAAGGACCGAACAGACGAAGTTTGACAAGAAAAACCAATAGTGCGCCTTTTAGAGAAAAAATACCATTTTTTTTTTGAGGAAACGACCGTCATGGAAAACGTCTTCAAAAGGCCCAAAAAGACCAAGTTGGACCTCAAATATCAACACTATCCGTTTTGGACGAAAACTACCAGTTGTTTGGGTTGAAGCGGACGTGTGAGCAAAGCGTTCCCCAAATGCCTAAAAAGACCAAGTTTCACTAGAATAATCAACAATGTTCATTTTCGGTGAAAAATACCACTTTTTCCAAGTTGAAACGATCGTGTGCGCAAAATACCCCACAAAAGACAAAAAAGTCCAAGTTTGACCCGAAAAATCAATAGTACCCGTTCTGGACGAAAAATACCTTTTTTTTTTTTGGCGGAAACGGTGGTGTTAGCATAATGCCCGCTAAAGGCCAAAAAAGACCAAGTTTGACTTGAAGCATTAAATGTGTCCATTTCGGACAAATAAATACAATTTTTTTGGATGGAAACGGCCGTGTGAGCAAAATGCCCCCCGAAAAGTCTAAACAGACCAAATTTGACCTGAAACATTAACGGTGTCCGTTTTGAGCGAAAAATACCAATTTTTGGGGTAGAAACAATAATCCTTGCAAAAAGCCCCAAAAATTCCGAAATAAACAGAATTTGACCTGAATAATCCACAGCGTCCATTTTGGACGAAAAATACTAGGTTTTTTTTTGTTGAAACAGTCGTGTGAACAAAATGCCCGAAAAGGACCGAACAGACAAACTTTGACTTCAAAAACCAATAGTCCCGTTTTAGACAAAAAAAAAAACACCATCTTTTTTAGAGGAAACGACCGTCTTTTTGGGTGTCGAAACAGCTATATTTCCAAAAAAAAAAAAAAACAAATTGAAAATAAATCGAATTTGACCTGAATAATACGCAGCTTCCATTTTGGACGAAAAATACCCGATTTTTTTGTTTCAACTGTCTTGTGAACAAAATGCCCCAATTGGACAGAGAAGACAAAGTTTGATGCGAAAAATCTACATTGCCCGTTTTAGACGAAAAATACCACTTTTTGGGGGGTGGAAACGACCGTCTTAGAAAACGGCTTGAAAAGGCCCAAAAAGACCAAGCTTGACCTAAAAAATCAACACTGTCCCTTTTGGGACGAAAAATACAACTTTTCTGGGTGGAAACGGCCGTGAGAGCAAAATGCCCTCCGAAAAGGCGAAACAGACCAAATTTGACCTGAAAAATTAACAGTGTCCGTTTGGGGTGGAAAATACCACAAAAAGCCCCGAAAATTCCAAAATAAACCAAATTTGACTTGAATTATACACATTATCCATTTTGGACGAAAAATACCAAGTTCTTTTATTGAAACGGTCGTGTGAACAAAATGCCCCAAAAGGACCGAACAGACGAAGTTTGACATGAAAAACAAATAGTGCCCGTTTTAGAGAAAAAATACCATTTTTTTGGGAGGAAACGACCGTCATGGAAAACGTCTTCAAAAGGCCCAAAAAGACCAAGTTGGACCTCAAATATCAACACTATCCGTTTTGGACGAAAACTATCAGTTGTTTGGGTTGAAGCGGACGTGTGAGCAAAGCGCTCCCCAAATGTCTAAAAAGACCAAGTTTCACTAGAATAATCAACAATGTTCGTTTTCGGCAAAAAATACCACTTTTTCCAAGTTGAAACGATCGTATGAGCAAAATACCCCACAAAAGACAAAAAAGTCCAAGTTTGACCCGAAAAAATCAACAGTAATCGTTCTGGACGAAAAATACCTTTTTTTTTTTTTTTTTTGTGTGTGGAAACGGTGGTGTTAGCATAATGCCCCCTAAAGGCCAAAAAAGACCAAGTTTGACTTGAAGCATTAAATGTGCCCATTTCGGACAAATAAATACAATTTTTTTGGATGGAAACGGCCGTGTGAGCAAAATGCCCCCCCAAAAGTCCAAACAGACCAAATTTGACCTGAAACATTAACGGTGTCCGTTTTGAGCGAAAAATACCACTTTTTGGGGGTAGAAACAATAATCCTTGCAAAAAGCCCCAAAAATTCCGAAATAAACTGAATTTGACCTGAATAATCCACAGCGTCCATTTTGGACGAAAAATACTAGGTTTTTTTTGTTGAAACGGTCGTGTGAACAAAATGCCCCAAAAGCACCGAACAGACAAAGTTTGACTTGAAAAACCAATAGTCCCGTTTTAGACAAAAAAAAACACCATCTTTCTGAGAGGAAACGACCGTCTTTTTGGGTGTAGAAGTAGATATATTTCCAAAAAAAAAACCAAAAATTCTGAAATAAACCAAATTTGACCTGAATAATCCACAGCGTCCATTTTGGACGAAAAATAGGTTTTTTTTGTTGAAACAGTCGTGTGAACAAAATGCCCCAAAAGCACCGAGCAGACAAAGTTTGACTTGAAAAACCAATAGTCCCGTTTTAGACAAAAAAAAAACACCATCTTTCTGAGAGGAAACGACCGTCTTTTTGGGTGTAGAAACAGCTATATTTCCAAAAAAAAACCAAAAATTCTGAAATAAACCGAATTTGACCTGAATAATATGCAGCGTCCATTTTGGACGAAAAATACCCGATTTTTTTGTTGAAACTGTCTTGTGAACAAAATGCCCCAATTGGACAGAGCAGACAAAGTTTGACGCGAAAAATGTACATTGCCCATTTTAGACGAAAAATATCACTTTTTGGGGGTGGAAAAGATCGTCTGAGAAAATAACTTGAAAAGGCCCAAAAAGACCAAGTTTGACCTAAAAAATCAACACTGTCCCTTTTGGGACGAAAAATACAACTTTTCTGGGTGGAAACAGCCGTGCGAGCAAAATGCCCCCTAAAAAGGCCAAACAGACCAAATTTGACCTGAAAATTAACGGTGTCCGTTTGGGGTGAAAAATACCACAAAAAGCCCCGAAAATTCCAAAATAAACAAAATTTGACCGGAATTATACACAGTGTCCGTTTTGGACGAAAAATACCAAGTTCTTTTATTGAAACGGTCGTGTGAACAAAATGTCCCAAAAGGACCGAACAGACGAAGTTTGACTTGAAAAACCAATAGTGCCCGTTTTAGACAAAAAAAAATACCATTTTTTTGGGAGGAAACGACCGTCATGGAAAACGGCTTCAAAAGGCCCAAAAAGTCCAAGTTGGACCTCAAAAATCAATAGTGTCCGTTTTGGAGGAAAACTACCAGTTATTTGGGTTGAAGCGGATGTGTGAGCAAAGCGCTCCCCAATTGCCTAAAAAGACCAAGTTTGACCAGAATAATCAACAATGTTCGTTTTCGGCGAAAAATACCACTTTGTTCAAGTTGAAACAGTCGTGTGAGCAAAATACCCCCAAAAGACAAAGAAGACCAAGTTTGACACGAAAAATTAACAGTGCCGGTTCCGGACGAAAAATGCCTTTTTTTTTTGGGTGGAAACGGTCGTGTGAGCATGATGCCCCCAAAAGGCCAAAAAAGACCAAGTTTGACTAGAAAGATTAAATGTGTCCATTTGAGACAAATAAATACAATTTTTTTGGATGGAAACGACCATGTAAGCAAAAGACCCCACCAAGAGGCCAAACAGACCAAATTTGACCTGAAAAAATATCGGTGTCCGTTTTGGAGAAAAGTACCACTTGTTGGGTGTAGAAACAGCTATATTTCCAAAAAAGCACCCCAAAATTCTGAAATAAACCGAATTTGACCTGAATAATACGCAGCGTCCATTTTGGACGAAAAATACCCGATTTTTTTGTTGAAACTGTCTTGTGAACTAAATGCCCCAAATGGACAGAGCAGACAAAGTTTGACTCGAAAAATCAACAGTGCCCGTTTTAGATGAAAAATACCACTTTTTGGGGGTGGAAACGACCGTCTTAGAAAACGGCTTGAAAAGGCCTGAAAAAACCAAGTTTGACCTGAAAAATCAACATTGTCCCTTTTGGGACGAAAAATACAACTTTCTTGGGTGGAAACGGCCGTGCGAGCAAAATGCCCCCACAAAAGGCCAAACAGACCAAATTTGACCTGAAAAATTAACGGTGTCCGTTTTGGGTGAAAAATACCACAAAACGCCCCAAAAATTTCGAAATAAACCAAATTTCACCTGAATTATACACAGTGTCCGTTTTGGACGAAAAATACCAAGTTCTTTTATTGAAACGGTCGTGTGAACAAAATGTCCCAAAAGGACCGAACAGACGAAGTTTGACTTGAAAAACCAATAGTACCCGTTTTAGACAAAAAAATACCATTTTTTTTTAGGAAACGACCGTCATTGAAAACGGCTTCAAAAGGCCCAAAAAGACCAAGTTGGACCTCAAATATCAACACTGTCCATTTTGGACGAAAACTACCAGTTGTTTGGGTTGAAGCGGACGTGGGAGCAAAGCGCTCCCCAAATGCCTAAAAAGACCAAGTTTCACTAGAATAATCAACAATGTTTGTTTTCGGCGAAAAATACAACTTTTTCCAAGTTGAAACGATCCTGTGAGCAAAATACCCCCCAAAAGACAAAAAAGTCCAAGTTTGACCCGAAAAATCAAAAGTGCCCGTTCTGGACGAAAAATACTTTTTTTTTTTTTTTGTTGTAACGGTGGTGTTAGCATAATGCCCCCTAAAGGCCAAAAAAGACCAAGTTTGACTAGAAGGATTAAATGTGTTCATTTTCGACAAATAAATACAATTTTTTTGGATGGAAACGGCCGTGTGAACAAAATGCCCCCCCAGAAGTCCAAACAGACCAAATGTGACCTGAAACATTAACGGTGTCCGTTTGGAGCGAAAAGCACCAGTTTTGGGGGGTAGAAACAATAATCCTTGCAAAACGCCCCAAAAATTCCGAAACAAACCAAATTTGACTGGAATAATCCACAGTGTCCATTTCAGACGAAAAATACTAGGTTTGTTTTGTTGAAACAGTCGTGTGTGAACAAAATGCCCCAAAAGGACCGAACAGACAAAGTTTGACTTGAAAAACCAATTGTACCGTTTTAGGGGAAAAAAATACCATTTTTTTAGAGCAAACGACCGTCTTGGAAAATGGCTTCAAAGGGCCCAAAAAGACCAGATTGGACCCCAAAAATCAACAGTGTCTGTTTTGGAGGAAAACTACCAGTTATTTGGGTTGAAGCGGACGTGTGAGCAAAGCGCTCCCCGAATGCCTAAAAAGACCAAGTTTGACCAGAATAATCAACAATGTTCATTTTCGGCGAAAAATACCACTTTGTTCAAATTGAAACGGTCGTGTGAGCAAAATACCCCCAAAAGACAAAGAAGACCAAGTTTGACACGAAAAATTAACAGTGCCGGTTCCGGACGAAAAATGCCTTTTTTTTTTTGGGTGGAAACGGTCGTGTGAGCATGATGCCCCCAAAAGGCCAAAAAAGACCAAGTTTGACTAGAAAGATTAAATGTGTCCATTTGAGACAAATAAATACAATTTTTTTGGATGGAAACGACCATGTAAGCAAAAGACCCCACCAAGAGGCCAAACAGACCAAATTTGACCTGAAAAAATATCGGTGTCCGTTTTGGAGAAAAGTACCACCTGTTGGGTGTAGAAACAGCTATATTTCCAAAAAAACACCCCAAAATTCCGAAATAAACCGAATTTGACCTGAATAATACGCAGCGTCCATTTGGACGAAAAATACTCGATTTTTTTGTTGAAACTGTCTTGTGAACTAAATCCCTAAATGGACAGAGCAGACAAAGTTTGACTCGAAAAATCAACAGTGCCCGTTTTAGACGAAAAATACCACTTTTTGGGGGTGAAAATAACCGTCTTAGAAAACGGCTTGAAAAGGCCCAAAAAGACCAAGTTTGACCTGAAAAATCAACACTGTCCCTTTTGGGACGAAAAATACAACTTTTTTGGGTGGAAACGGCCGTGCGAGCAAAATGCCCCCCCAAAAGGCCAAACAGACCAAATTTGACCTTAAAAATTAACGGTGTCCGTTTTGGGTGAAAAATACCACAAAACGCCCCGAAAATTCCAAAATAAACCAAATTTTTTGACCTGAATTACACACGATGTCCATTTTGGACGAAAAATACCAAGTTCTTTATTAAAACGGTGGTGTCAAAAAAATGCCCAAAAGGACCGAACAGACGAAGTTTGACATGAAAAACCAATAGTGCCCGTTTTAGAAAAAATACCATTTTTTTTTGGAGGAAATGACCGTCCTGGAAAACGTCTTTAAAAGGCCCATAAAGACTAAGTTGGACCTCAAATATCAACACTGTCCGTTTTGGACGAAAACTACCAGTTGTTTGGGTTGAAGCGGACGTGTGAGCAAAGCGCTCCCCAAATGTCTAAAAAGACCAAGTTTCACTAGAATAATTAACAATGTTCGTTTTCGGCAAAAAATACCACTTTTTCCAAGTTGAAACGATCGTGTGAGCAAAATACCCCACAAAAGACAAAAAAGTCCAAGTTTGACCCGAAAAATCAACAGTGCCCGTTTTGGATGAAAAATACCTTCTTTGTTTTTTTTTTTGTGGAAATGGTGGTGTTAGCATAATGCCCCCTAAAGTCCAAAAAAGAATACCATCTTTTTGAGAGGAAACGACCGTCTTTTTGGGTGTAGAAACAACTATATTTCCGAAACAAAACCCAAAAATTCTGAAATAAACCGAATTTGACCTGAATAATACGCAGCGTCCATTTTGGACGAAAAATACCCGATTTTTTTGTTGAAACTGTCTTGTGAACAAAATGCCCCAATTGGACAGAGCAGATAAAGTTTGACGCGAAAAATCAACATTGCCCGTTTTAGGCGAAAAATACCACTTTTTGGGGGTGGAAACGACCGTCTTAGAAAAGGGCTTGAAAAGGCCCAAAAAGACCAAGTTTGACCTAAAAAATCAACACTGTCCATTTTGGGACGAAAAATACAACTTTTTTCGGTGGAAACGGCCTTGCGAGCAAAATGCCCCCCCAAAAGGCCAAACAGACCAAATTTGACCTGAAAAATTAACGGTGTCCTTTTTCAGTGAAAAATACCACAAAACGCCCCAAAAATTCTGAAATAAACCAAATTTGACCTGAATTATACACAGTGTCCATTTGGATGAAAAATACCGAGTTCTTTTATTGAAACGGTTGTGTGAACAAAATGCCCCAAAAGGACCGAACATACGAAGTTTGACTTGAAAAACAAATAGTGCCCGTTTTAGACAAAAAATACCTTTTTTTTTTTTTGGATGAAACGACCGTCATGGAAAACGGCTTCAAAAAGGCCCAAAAAGACCAAGTTGGACCTCAAATATCAACACTGTCTGTTTTGGACGAAAACTACCAGTTGTTTGGGTTGAAGCGGACGTGTGAGCAAAGCGCTCCCCAAATGTCTAAAAAGACCAAGTTTCACTAGAATAATCAACAATGTTCGTTTTCGGCGAAAAATACCACTTTTTCCAAGTTGAAACGATCGTGTGAGCAAAATACCCCCCAAAAGACAAAAAAGTCCAAGTTTTACCAGAAAAATCAACAGTGCCCGTTCTGGACGAAAAATACCTTCTTTTTTTCGTTGTAACGGTGGTGTTAGCATAATTCCCCCTAAAGGCCAAAAAAGACCAAGATCGACTAAAATGATTAAATGTGTCCATTTTGGACAAATAAATACATTTTTTTTTGGATGGAAACGGCCGTGTGAGCAAAATGCCCCCCCACAAGTCCAAACAGACCAAATTTGACCTGAAACACTAACGGTGTCCATTTTGAGCGAAAAACACCAATTTTTCAGGTAGAAACAATAATCCTTGTAAAACGCCCCAAAAATTCCGAAATAAACAGAATTTGACCTGAATAATCCACAGTGTCCATTTTGGACGAAAAATACTAGGTTTTTTTTTGTTGAAACAGTTGTGTGAATAAAATGCCCCAAAAGGACCGAACAGACAAAGTTTGACTTGAAAAACCAGTAGTCCTGTTTTAGACAAAAAAAAAATACCATTTTGTTGAGAGGAAACGACCGTCTTGGAAAACGGCCTCAAAGGGCCCAAAAAGACCAGATTGGACCTCAAAAATCAATAGTGTCCGTTTTGGAAAAAAACTACCAGTTATTTGGGTTGAAGCGGACGTGTGAGCAAAGCGCTCTCTGAATGCCTAAAAAGACCAAGTTTGACCAGAATAATCAACAATGTTCGTTTTCGGCGAAAAATACCACTTTGTTCAAGTTAAAACGGTCGTGTGAGCAAAATACCCCCAAAAGACAAAGAAGTCCAAGTTTGACACGAAAAATCAGCAGTGCCTGTTCCGGACGAAAAATGCCTTTTTTTTTTAGGTGGAAACGGTCGTGTGTGCATCTTTGTTCTGATCATATTTTTCGTTTAAATATTGTGCTTCTTCAAATCTCAATTTAAAATTGCTGGTTTTTAAAAAAAAAAAAAAACAGAAAAGAAAAAAAAAACAGAAATAAAAAAAAAAAATTTGAAAATTCAGCAGCCCCCCCCCCCCCAAACAAAAATTGAGAATAATTTCTTCTTGTTCTACTCTATAAACTTTTCTTTGTACTCTTTTTGTTCCCTTTGTTTCGTTCCTAAAATCTCATTCTTAGTGAATCAAATTGTTGAGTTTGGATTGCTACAAGGGAATTTCTGATTGAGATTGGTTAAGTTCAATAAAGAACTAAAAGAGGGAACTAAAGAGTGGAAAAAGGCAAGAGAGTGTGAGCTTATAAGAGGGTAAAAGCCGAATTTGAGTGATACACGAGTGCAGTGACATAGTTTGAGTGCAAACACGTGAGGGAGTGTTTGTGAGGTTTGCTAACTTTGTTTTGCAAGTTACTAAACATGTCTCGAGAAACAAACAAAGGCTCGTCCGATGAAGCACATGAAAGAATGGACATAATGGACGCAAAAGTTTTCTACAAGGCCTTGGAGCAAAAGTTTCAACAGTTGAACTTGCAGTTTGATGAAGTGCATGAGCGGCTTGACAAAGTTGAGTCTAGCGCACAAAAGGGGCAGCCACCGAGAGCTCCTAATGTGCAATGCAGAGAGAGGAATCAACCTCGGTTCGTGTATGAATATGATTATGGGGATGACCTAGATAAAGACGATCGGGCCTCTAATGCAAGTTTGGGCAGATTTGGGAGTGGACATGGGAATAGAAGAGATAGACATGGGGAGCGGATTGATAATAACTTGGGAAGTATCAAGGTGAAGATACCCTCATTCCAAGGGAAAAACGATCCCGAAGCATACTTGGAGTGGGAGAAGAAGGTGGAGTTGATCTTTGAGTACCACAACTACTCCGAGGAGAAAAAGGTAAAACTTGTTGTGATTGAGTTTATTGACTATGCTATAATATGGTGAGATCAACTTGTGATAAACAGGAAAAAGAACCATGAGAGGCCTATCGTGACGTGGGCGGAAATGAAGGCCATCATGTGGAGGCGGTTTGTCCCTAGTCACTACTATAGGGACTTGTATCAGAAATTACAAAGCCTTACGCAAGGCTATCGGAGTGTGGATGATTACTACAAGGAGATGGAGGTTGCTATGATCCGGGCTAATGTCGAGGAGGATAGAGAAGCTACCATGGCAAGGTTCTTGAATGGGTTGAATCGGGATATTGCCAACGTGATGGAGTTGCAACATTATGTGGAGTTGGAGGACATGGTTCACATGGCCATAAAAGTGGAACGACAGCTTAAAAGGAAAGGAACTCGGACATTTCAAAATTCAAGCTTCTCTAATTCATGGAGGCCGAATGGGAGGAAGGACGAAGGGGCTGTTTCAAAGTCCAAAACCGAACCCCGAAAAAGGAGAGATGATGTTCCCATTGCCAACAAAGGTAAAACTGAAAACCAAACTCGTAACCGTGATATTAAATGTTTTCGTTGTTTGGGAGTAGGTCACATAGCCTCACAATGCCTAAATAAGAGGACCATGATTGCACGTGTTGATGGAGAGGTGGAAACCGAAAGTGAGAGTGATGATGACCAGATGCCATAACTTGAAGATGCTTGTGATGATGATGTGGAGTACCTGGTGGAGGGAGAGTCACTTGTGGCAAGGCGTGCTCTAAGTGCCCAAGTTGCGGAGGATGACATGGAACAACAAAGGGAGAATATATTTCATACTAGATGCCACGTCAACAACAAGGTATGTAGTATGATCATTGATGGGGGAAGTTGCACTAATGTGGCTAGCACTACTTTAGTAGAGAAACTGAATTTACATACCTTGAAACGCCCTAGACCTTATAAATTGCAGTGGTTGAATGATTGTGGGGAGGTTCGGGTAAATAAACAAGTGTTAGTTTCCTTTCCGATTGGGAAGTACAAGGATGAAGTACTTTGTGATGTTGTTCCAATGCATGCGGGTCACATATTGTTGGGCAGGCCATGGCAATTTGATATGAAGGTTATTCATGACGGGTTCAAGAATAGGCACTCATTCGTCAAAGACAATAAAACCATTACTCTTGTGCCGTTGACTCCAAAACAAGTGTATGAGGATCAAATGAAATTGAAAAGAGAGAATGAGTTGAAAAAACTTGTGAGGCCGAGAGTTCAAAAAAAGATGAGAAAAAAGAGAGTGGAAACATAAAAGAGAGTAAAAAGCAAAAAAGAAGTGGAAAAAATGAGAGAAAAACAGAGAAACAAGTGAGCTTTTATGCTAAGGCGAGTGATATCAAGGGTGCTTTGTATGCAAACCGGCCTATATTTGTACTATTGTACAAAGAGGCGTGTTTTAGTGCTAACGAAATTGACCAATCTTTGCCTAGTGTTGTTGTTTCTTTGTTGCAGGAATTTGAGGACGTGTTCCCTAACGATGTGCCTAGTGGATTGCCACCTATTCGAGGCATTGAGCATCAAATTGACTTTGTGCCGGGTGCAACAATTCCTAACCAACCAGCCTATAAGAGTAATCCAGAGGAGACGAAGGAACTTCAAAGGCAAGTGGAGGAGTTGCTAGCCAAGGGACACGTAAGAGAGAGCATGAGTCTGTGCGCAATATCGGTACTACTTGTGCCTAAGAAGGATGGAACTTGGCGTATGTGTGTTGATTGCCGAGCTATTAACAACATTATGGTAAAGTATCGACATCCTATTCCTAGGCTAGATGACATGTTAGATGAGTTGCATGGGTCATGTATTTTCACTAAAATTGATTTGAAAAGTGGGTATCACGAAATTAGGATGAAAGAAGGTGATGAATGGAAAACTGCCTTTAAAACTAAATATGGATTGTATGAGTGGTTGGTAATGCCTTTTGGGCTAACTAATGCACCAAGTACATTCATGAGGTTAATGAATCATGCATTGCGTGTGTTTATAGGCAAGTTTGTTGTGGTCTATTTTGATGATATTTTGGTGTATAGTAAGAGCTTAGATGAGCATATTGATCATTTGCATTGTGTGCTTGATGTTCTGAGAAAAGAAAAATTATATGCAAATTTAAAGAAATGTTCCTTTTGCTTGGACAAAGTTGTGTTTCTTGGCTATGTTGTTAGTTCGGAAAGGATTGTAGTGGATGAGGAGAAGGTAAAGGCTATCAAAGAATGGCCCACACCTAAGTTAATCACGGAGGTAAGAAGTTTTCATGGTTTGACTAGCTTTTATCGTCGATTTGTTAAAGATTTTAGTACACTAGCCACACCACTCACTGAAATTGTCAAAAAATCCGTGGGTTTTAAATGGGGTATGGAGCAAGAGCGTGCATTTAATGAGATTAAAGAACGGTTTTGTGGTGCTTCTTTATTAGCATTACCTAATTTTTCTAAAACTTTTGAGATTGAGTGTGATGCTTCAGGAATAGGCATTGGAGCAGTTTTGATGCAGGAAAATTGGCCAATAGCATACTTTAGCGAAAAGCTAAATGGGGCAGCATTGAATTACCCAACATATGATAAGGAGCTTTTTGCGTTGGTAAGAGTATTGGAGACTTGGCAACATTACCAGTGGCCGAGAGAGTTTGTCATACATACCGATCATGAGTCCTTGAAGCACTTGAAGGGACAAAGTAAGTTAAATAGAAGGCATGCCAAGTGGATGGAATTCATTGAAACCTTTCCTTATGTAATCAAATACAAACAAGGTAAGGAAAATATTGTGGCTGATGCACTCTCCAGAAGGTACACCCTTATCTCTACATTAAATGCAAAGCTACTGGGGTTTGAATATGTTAAAGAATTGTATGCTAATGATGATGATTTTGCTAGTGCGTTTGGTGCATGTGAGAAGACAGCGTTTGGTAAGTTCTATAGACTAGATGGGTACTTGTTTAGAGAAAATAGACTTTGCGTGCCTAATAGTTCTATGCGTGAGTTACTCGTGCGTGAAGCACATGGGGGTGGTTTGATGGGTCATTTTGGTGTGAGAAAGACTTTAGACGTGTTACATGAACACTTCTTTTGGCCAAAGATGAAACGTGATGTAGAGAGAGTTTGTGCTAGGTGTGTTACGTGTAGGCAAGCCAAATCTAGAGTCTTACCACATGGATTATACACTCCCTTGCCTGTACCTAGTGCGCCTTGGATGGATATTTCCATGGAATTTGTTTTAGGCTTGCCTAGGTCAAGGAAAGGTAGGGATTCGATTTTTGTGGTTGTTGATAGGTTCTCTAAGATGGCACATTTCATATCTTGCAATAAAACTGATGGTGCGACCCACGTCGTTGATTTGTTCTTTAGAGAGATAGTACGTCCCCATGGTGTTCCTAAGAGTATTGTATCTGATCGTGATGTTAAATTCCTAAGCTATTTTTGGAAAGTCTTGTGGGGAAAGATGGGAACTAAATTATTGTTCTCAACTACTTGTCACCCTAAACGAATGGACAAACCGAGGTAGTAAATCGAACTTTATCTAGTTTGTTGCGTACTATAATTCAAAAGAACTTGAAAAATTGGGAGGATTGTTTGCCGTTCATTGAATTTGCTTATAATTGGAGTGTTCATTCTACTACTGATTTTTCACCATTTGAGATTGTTTATGGTTTTAATCCACTAACTCCTTTGGATTTGTTGCCTTTGCCAGTCAATGAGAGGGCTAGTTTGGATGGACCAAAGAAGGCTGAGATGGTGAAAAAACTCCATGAAAGTGTCCGACAACACATAGAGAAGAAAAATGAGCAATATGCAAAGAAAGCAAATAAGGGCCGTAGACGAATCATCTTTGAACCTGGTGATTGGGTTTGGGTGCATATGAGAAAAGAAAGATTTCCAGCCCATAGGCGGACCAAGCTACATCCTAGAGGGGATGGTCCATTTCAAGTCCTTCAGAGGATCAATGATAATGCGTACAAGTTGGATCTTCCAGGTGAGTATAACGTTAGTGCTACATTTAATGTCTCTGATCTTTCTCCGTTTGATGTAGGTGAAGATTCGAGGTCGAATCTTTTTGAAGAGAGGGGGGATGATGAGAACCAACAAGCAACATCAAAGGACACATTGCATGTTCCGGTTGGGCCCATTACTAGGGAAAGATCTAAGAAGATCAAAGAAGTGCTTAATGGGCTAATTCAAGAGCTTTCGGCTGAATCGAAAACAAGAAAGCCCAAATTAGGCCCAAATGACGATCAAGGCCTAATCCATCTCATCAAAGCAAGTGAATGGGTTTAGACATGAACTCAAATGGACCAAGGCTTGTGGACCACGAAATTCTTATCATATTTATTTTATTATTTTAAGTCTTTTAATTATTTTAGGTTGATTTGTAAGCTTGATTGCTAAGTAAATCATTTCCTTTTCCAACTAGGAATGTAAGGCAAATTAGGAAGCTTCCTTATTCTTTATTTAGCAATTAGATTTTAGGGTTTCCTTTTTCCTCCATGTAGACCCACGAATTTCAAAGTGTATTAGGATTTCTTTTCTTATTCTCTTGGCCACCTATTTAAGGGGCTTTGTAGACCTACGAATTTCACATTACTTTGATTAATAAAAATTGTGAGAGTTTTCTCTTTAGTTCTTCAGAGAACTTTTCCTGAACTTATCAAGAGTTTCTTGTGGCGTTTAAACTTATATCTTTGATTCGTGATTCATTATAATCATTGGGTCAAGATCATTATACCATTAGTTCGTGTTTCGTTCATAAACGTTGGGTCAAGGTAATCTATCTTTCAATTTCTGTATTTTTATCTCGTTCAAAAATCTGATTTAGTTTCGATCTTCGCGAAGAAACCCTAAGTTGGTTTCGGGTCTCACTAATCCTTGGTGAGGTTCGCATCAAAAGTACTACTTGTTGGGTGTAGAAACAGCTATATTTCCAAAAAAAAAAAACCAAAATTCCGAAATAAACCGAATTTGACCTGAATAATACGCAGTGTCCATTTTGGACGAAAAATACCCGATTTTTTTGTTGAAATTGTCTTGTGAACAAAATGCCCCAAATGGACAGAGCAGACAAAGTTTGACGCGAAAAATCAACAGTGCCCGTTTTAGACGAAAAAATACCACTTTTTGGGGGTGGAAACGACCGTCTTAGAAAACGGCTTGAAAAGGCCCAAAAGACCAAGTTTGACTTAAAAAATTAACACTGTCCCTTTTGCGATGAAAAATACAACTTTTTTGGGTGTAAACGGCCTTGCGAGCAAAATGCCCCCCCAAAAGGCCAAACAGACCAAATTTGACCTGAAAAATTAACGGTGTCCTTTTTGGGTGAAAAATACCACAAAAATGCCCCGAAAATTCCGAAATAAACTAAATTTGACCTGAATTATACTCAGTGTCCATTTTGGATGAAAAATACCAAGTTCTTTTATTGAAACGGTCGAGTGAACAAAATGCCCCAAAAGGACCGAACAGACGAAGTTTGACTTGAAAAACCAATAGTGCCCGTTTTAGACAAAAAATACCTTTTTTTTTTTGGATGAAACGACCGTCATGGAAAACGGCTTCAAAAGGCCCAAAAAGACCAAGTTGGACCTCAAATATCAAAACTGTCCGTCTTGGACGAAAACTACCAGTTGTTTGGGTTGAAGCGGACGTGTGAGCAAAGCGCTCCTCAAATGCCTAAAAATACCAAGTTTCACTAGAATAATCAACAATGTTCGTTTTCGGAGAAAAATACCACTTTTTCCAAGTTGAAACGATCTTGTGAGCAAAATACCCCCCAAAAGGCAAAAAAGTCCAAGTTTGACCCGAAAAATCAACAGTGCCCGTGATGAGAACCAACAAGCAATATCAAAGGACACATTGCATGTCCCGGTTGGGCTCATTACTAGGGCAAGATCCAAGAAGATCATAGAAGCGCTTAATGGGCTAATTCAAGAGCTTTCGGCTGAATCGAAAACAATAAAGCCCAAATTAGGCCCAAATGACGATCAAGACCTAATCCATCTCATCAAAGCAAATGAATGGGTTTAGACATGAATTCAAATGGACCAAGGCTTGTGGACCACGAAATTGTTATCATATTTATTTTATTATTTTAAGTCTTTTAATTATTTTTAGGCTGATTTGTAAACTTGATTGCCAAGTAAATCATTTCCTTTTCTAAGTAGGAATGTAAGGCAAATTAGGAAGCTTCCTTATTCTTTATTTAGCAATTAGATTTTAGGGTTTCCTTTTTCCTCCATGTAGACCCACGAATTTCAAAGTGTATTAGGGTTTTGTTTCTTATTCTCTTGGTCACCTATTTAAGGGGCCTCGTAGACCTACGAATTGGACATTACTTTGATTAATAAAATTGTGAGAGTTTTCTCTTTAGTTCTTCAGAGAACTTTTCATGAACCTATCAAGAGTTTCTTGTGGCGTTCAAACTTCTATCTTTGATTCGTGATTCGTTATAGTCATTGGGTCAAGATCATTATACCATTGGTTTGCGTTTCGTTCATAAACGTTGGGTCAAGGTAATCTATCTTTCAATTTCTGTATTTTTAGTTCGTTCAAAATCTGATTTAGTTTCGATCTTCGCGAAGAAACCCTAAGTTGGTTTTGCGTCTCACTAATCCTTAGTGAGGTTCGCATCAGCCTGTTTTGGACGAAAAATACCTTCATTTTTTTTTTATGAAAACGATGGTGTTAGCATAATGCCCCCTAAAGGCCAAAAAAGACCAAGTTTGACTAGAAGGATTAAATGTGTCCATTTTGGACAAATAAATACAATTTTTTTGGATGGAAACGGCCGTGTGAGCAAAATGCCCCCCCAAAAGTCCAAACAGACCAAATTTGACCTGAAACATTAACGGTGTCCGTTTTAAGCGAAAAACACCACTTTTTGGGGTAGAAACAATAATGCTTGCAAAACGCCCCAAAAATTCCGAAATAAACCGAATTTGACCTGAATAATCCACAGTGTCCATTTCGGACGAAAAATACTAGGTTTTTTTGTTGAAACAGTCGTGTGAACAAAATGCCCCCAAAGGACCGAACAGACAAAGTTTGACTTGAAAAACCAATAGTCCCGTTTTAGACAAAAAAAAAAAACCATTTTGTTGAGAGGAAACGACCGTCTTGGAAAACGGCTTCAAAGGGCCCAAAAAGACCAGATTAGACTTCAAAAATCAACACTGTCCGTTTTGGACGAAAACTACCACTTATTTGGGTTGAAGCAGACGTGTGAGCAGAGCGCTCCTCGAATACCTAAAAAGACCAAGTTCGACCAGAATAATCAACAATGTTCGTTTTCGGAGAAAAATACCACTTTGTTCAAGTAGAAATGGTCGTGTGAGCAAAATACCCCCAAAAGACAAAAAAGTCCAAGTTTGACACGAAAAATCAACAATGCCTGTCCCGGACGAAAAATACCTTTTTTTTTGGGTGGAAACGGTCGTGTGAGCATAATGCCCACTAAAGGCCCAAAAAGACCAAGTTTGACTTGAAAGATTAAACGTGTCCATTTGGGACAAATAAATACATTTTTTTTGGATGGAAACGTCCATGTAAGCAAAAGACCCCACCAAGAGGCCAAACAGACCAAATTTGACCTGAAAAAATATCGGTGTCCGTTTTGGAGAAAAGTACCACTTTTTGGGTGTAGAAACAACTATATTTCCAAAAAAAACCCCAAAATTCCGAAATAAACCGAATTTGACCTGAATAATACGCAGTGTCCATTTTGGACGAAAAATACCCGATTTTTTTTTGTTGAAACTGTATTGTGAACAAAATGCCCCAAATGGACAAAGCAGACAAAGTTTGACTCGAAAAATCAACAGTGCCCGTTTTAGACGAAAAATACCACTTTTTGGGGGTGGAAACGACCGTCTTAGAAAATGGCTTGAAAAGGCCCAAAAAGACCAAGTTTGACCTGAAAAATCAACACTGTCCCTTTTGGGACGAAAAATACAAATTTTTAGGGATGAAATGGCCGTGCTAGCAAAATGCCCCCCAAAAAGGCCAAACAGACCAAATTTGACCTGAAAAATTAACGGTGTCCGTTTTGGGTGAAAAATACTACAAAACGCCCCGAAAATTCCGAAATAAACCAAATTTGACCTGAATTATACAAAGTGTCCATTTTGGACGAAAAATACCAAGTTCTTTTATTGAAACGGTCGTGTAAAAAAAATGCCCCAAAAGGACCGAACAGACGAAGCTTGACTTGAAAAACCAATAGTGCCCGTTTTAGACAAAAAATACTATTTTTTTGGGTGGAAACGACCGTCACGGAAAACGGCTTCAAAAGGCCCAAAAAGACCAAGTTGGACCTGAAATATCAACACTGTCCGTTTTGGACGAAAACTACTAGTTATTCGGGTTGAAGCGGATGTGTGAGCAAAGCGCTCCCCAAATGCCTAAAAAGACCAAGTTTCACTAGAATAATCAACAATGTTCGTTTTCGGCGAAAAATACCACTTTTCCCAAGTTGCAACGATCGTGTGTGCAAAATATCCCCCAAAAGACAAAAAAGTCCAAGTTTGACCCGAAAAATCAATAGTGCCCGTTCCGGACGAAAAATACCTTTTTTTTTTTTGTGGAAATGGTCGTGTTAGCTTAATGCCCCTTAAATGCCAAAAATGACCAAGTTTGACTAGAGAGATTAAATGTGTCCCTTTTGGACAAATAAATACATTTTTTTTGGATGGAAACGGTCGTGTGAGCAAAATGCCCCCCCAAAAGTCCAAACAGACCAAAATTGACCTGAAAAATTAACGGTGTCCATTTTGAGCGAAAAACACCACTTTTTAGGGTAGAAACAATAATCCTTGCATAACACCCCAAAAATTCCGAAATAAACCGAATTTGACCTGAATAATCCATATGTCCATTTTTGACGAAAAATACTAGGTTTTTTTTGGTGAAACTGTCGTGTGAACAAAATGCCCCAAAAGGATTGAACAGACAAAGTTTGACTTGAAAAACCAATAGTCCCGTTTTAGGGGGGAAAAATACCATTTTTTTTAGAGGAAACGACCGTCTTGGAAAACGGCTTCAAAGGGCCCAAAAAGACCAGATTGGACCTCAAAAATCAATAGTGTCCGTTTTGGAGGAAAACTACCAGTTATTTGGGTTAAAGCGGACGTGTGAGCAAAGCGCTCCCCGAATGCCTAAAAAGACCAAGTTTGACCAGAATAATCAACAATGTTCGTTTTCGGCGAAAAATACCACTTTGTTCATGTTGAAACGGTTGTGTGAGCAAAATACCCCCATAAGACAAAAACGTCCAAGTTTGACACGAAAATTCAACAGTGCCTGTTCCGGACGAAAAATACCTTTTTTTTTTTTGTGGAAACGGTCGTGTGAGCATAATGCCCCCTAAAGGCCCAAAAAGACCAAGTTTGACTAGAAAGATTAAATGTGTCCATTTGGGACAAATAAATACAATTTTTTTGGATGGAAACAGCCATGTAAGCAAAAGACCCCACCAAGAGGCCAAACAGACCAAATTTGACCTGAAAAAATATCGGTGTCCATTTTGGAGAAAAGTACCACTTTTTGGGTATAGAAACAACTATATTTTCGAAACAAACCCCAAAATTCCGAAATAAACCGAATTTGCCCTGAATAATGCACAGTGTCCATTTTGGACGAAAAATACCCGATTTTTTTGTTGACACTGTCTTGTGAACAAAATACCCCAAATGGACAGAGCAGACAAAGTTTGACTCGAAAAATCAACAGTGACCGTTTTAGACGAAAAATACCACTTTTTGGGGTGGAAATGACCGTCTTAGAAAACGGCTTGAAAAGGCCCAAAAAGACCAAGTTTGACCTAAAAAATCAACACTATCCATTTTGGGACGAAAAATACAACTTTTTTGGGTGGAAACGGCCGTGCGAGCAAAATGCCCCCCCAATAGGTCAAACAGACCAAATTTGACCTGAAAAATTAACGGTGTCCGTTTTGGGTGAAAAATACCACAAAATGCCCCGAAAATTCCGAAATAAACCAAATTTGACCTGAATTATACACAGTGTCCATTTTGGACGAAAAATACCAAGTTCTTTTATTGAAACGGTCCTGTAAACAAAATGCCCCAAAAGGACCGAACAGACGAAGCTTGACTTGAAAAACCAATAGTGCCCGTTTTAGACAAAAAATACTTTTTTTTTTGGGTGGAAACGACCATCACGGAAAACGGCTTCAAAAGGCCCAAAAGGCCAAGTTGGACCTGAAATATCAACACTGTCCGTTTCGGACGAAAACTACTACTTATTCGGGTTGA
The DNA here is from genome assembly GCA_016647705.1 of Eucommia ulmoides. Lineage (NCBI taxonomy): Eukaryota > Viridiplantae > Streptophyta > Magnoliopsida > Garryales > Eucommiaceae > Eucommia > Eucommia ulmoides. The sequence goes on along the minus strand of JAENRU010000460.1, from coordinate 76,633 downwards.
AGCGGATGTGTGAGCAAAGCGCTCCCGAAATGCCTAAAAAGACCAAGTTTCACTAGAATAATCAACAATGTTCGTTTTCGGCGAAAAATACCACTTTTTCCAAGTTGCAACGATCGTGTGTGCAAAATATCCCCCAAAAGACAAAAAAGTCCAAGTTTGACCCGAAAAATCAATAGTGCCCGTTCCAGACGAAAAATACCTTTTTTTTTTTTTTGTGGAAATGGTCGTGTTAGCATAATGCCCCTTAAATGCCAAAACTGACCAAGTTTGACTAGAGAGATTAAATGTGTCCATTTTGGATAAATAAATACAATTTTTTTGGATGGAAACGGTCGTGTGAGCAAAATGCCCCCCCAAAAGTCCAAACAGACCAAAATTGACCTGAAAAATTAACGGTGTCCATTTTGAGCGAAAAACACCACTTTTTAGGGTAGAAACAATAATCCTTGCATAACACCCCAAAAATTCCGAAATAAACCGAATTTGACCTGAATAATCCATCTGTCCATTTTGGACGAAAAATACTAGGTTTTTTTGGTGAAACTGTCGTGTGAACAAAATGCCCCAAAAGGACTGAACAGACAAAGTTTGACTTGAAAAACCAATAGTCCCGGTTTAGACAAAAAAAAATACCATTTTTTTTTAGAGGAAACGACCGTCTTGGAAAACGGCTTCAAAGGGCCCAAAAAGACCAGATTGGACCTCAAAAATCAACAGTGTCCGTTTTGGAGGAAAACTACCAGTTATTTGGGTTGAAGCGGACGTGTGAGCAAAGCGCTCCCCGAATGGCTAAAAAGACCAAGTTTGACCAGAATAATCAACAATGTTCGTTTTCGGCGAAAAATACCACTTTGTTCATGTTGAAACGGTCGTGTGAGCAAAATACCCCCAAAAGACAAAAACGTCCAAGTTTGACACGAAAATTCAACAGTGCCTGTTCCGGACGAAAAATACCTTTTTTTTTTGTGGAAACTGTCGTATGAGCATATTGGCTAAAGGCCCAAAAAGACCAAGTTTGACTAGAAAGATTAAATGTGTCCATTTGGGACAAATAAATACAATTTTTTTGGATGGAAACAGCCATGTAAGCAAAAGACCCCACTAAGAGGCCAAACAGACCAAATTTGACCTGAAAAAATATCGGTGTCCGTTTTGGAGAAAAGTACCACTTTTTGGGTATAGAAACAACTATATTTCCAAAACAACCCCAAAATTCCGAAATAAACCGAATTTGACCTGAATAATGCACAGTGTCCATTTTGGACGAAAAATACCCGATTTTTTTGTTGACACTGTCTTGTGAACAAAATGCCCAAAATCGACAGAGCAGACAAAGTTTGACACGAAAAATCAACAGTGCCCGTTTTAGACGAAAAATACCACTTTTTGGGGGTGGAAACGACCGTCTTAGAAAAGGGCTTGAAAAGGGCCAAAAAGACCAAGTTTGACCTGAAAAATCAACACTGTCTCTTTTGGGACGAAAAATATATCTTTTTTGGGTGGAAACGGCCGTGCGAGCGAAATGCCCCCCCAAAAGGCCAAACAGACCAAATTTGACCTGAAAAATTAACGGTGTCCGTTTTGGGTGAAAAATACTACAAAACGCCCCGAAAATTCCGAAATAAACCAAATTTGACCTGAATTATACACAGTGTCCATTTTGGACGAAAAATACCAAGTTCTTTTATTGAAACGGTCGTGTGAACAAAATGCCCCAAAAGGACCGAACAGACGAAGTTTGACTTGAAAAACTAATAGTGCCCATTTTAGAGAAAAAAAACCATTTTTTTGGGAGGAAACGACCGTCATGGAAAACGGCTTCAAAAGGCCCAAAAAGACCAAGTTGGACCTCAAATATCAACACTGTCCGTTTTGGATGAAAACTACCAGTTGTTTGGGTTGAAGCGGACGTGTGAGCAAAGCGCTCCCCAAATGCCTAAAAAGACCAAGTTTCACTAGAATAATCAACAATGTTCGTTTTCGGCGAAAAATACCACTTTTTGCATGTTGAAACGATCCTGTGAGCAAAATACCCCCCAAAAGACAAAAAAGTCCAAGTTTGACCTGAAAAATCAAAAGTGCCCGTTCTGGACGAAAAATACCTTCTTCTTTTTTTGTTGTAACGGTGGTGTTAGCATATTGCCCCCTAAGGCCAAAAAAGACCAAGTTTGACTAGAAGGATTAAATGTGTTCATTTTTAACAAATAAATACAATTTTTTTGGATGGAAACGGCCGTGTGAACAACACCAAATGTGACCTGAAACATTAACGGTGTCCGTTTTGAGCGAAAAACACCACTTTTGGGGTGTAGAAACAATAATCCTTACAAAAGGCCCCAAAAATTCCGAAACAAACCGAATTTTACTGGAATAATCCACAGTGTCCATTTCGGACGAAAAATACTAGGTTTGTTTTGTTGAAACAGTCGTGTGAACAAAATGCCCCAAAAGGACCGAACAAACAAAGTTTGACTTGAAAAACCAATAGTCCCGTTTTAGGCAAAAAAAATACCATTTTTTTTTGGAAGAAACGACCGTCTTGGAAAACGGCTTCAAAGGGCCCAAAAAGACCAGATTGGACCTCAAAAATCAACAGTGTCCGTTTTGGACGAAAACTACCAGTTATTTGGGTTGAAGCGGACGTGTGAGCAAAGCGCTCTACGAATGCCTAAAAAGACCATGTCTGACCAGAATAATCAACAATGTTCATTTTCGGCGAAAAATACCACTTTGTTCAAGTTGAAACGGTCGTGTGAGCAAAATACCCCAAAACGAGAAAGAATTCCAAGTTTGACACGAAAAATCAACAGTGCCTGTTCCGGACGAAAAATGCCTTTTTTTTTTTTGGGTGGAAACGGTCGTGTGAGCATAATGCCTCCTAAAGGCCCAAAAAGACCAAATTTGACTAGAAAAATTAAATGTGTCCATTTGGGACAAATAAATACAATTTTTTTGGATGGAAACGGCCATGTAAGCAAAAGACCCCACCGAGAGGCCAAACAGACCAAATTTGACCTGGAAAATATCGATGTCCGTTTTGGAGAAAAGTACCACTTTTTGGTTGTAGAAACAGCTATATTTTCAAAAAAAAAAACAAAAATTCCGAAATAAACCGAATTTGACCTGAATAATACGCAGCGTCCATTTTGGATGAAAAATACCCGATTTTTTTGTTGAAACTGTCTTGTGAACAAAATGCCCCAAATGGACAAAGCAGACAAAGTTTGACGCGAAAAATCAACAGTGCCCGTTTTAGACGAAAAATACCACTTTTTGGGGGTGGAAACGACCGTCTTAGAAATCGGCTTGAAAAGGCCCAAAAAAACTAAGGTTGACCTAAAAAATCAACGCTGTCCCTTTTGGGACGAAAAATACAACTTTTATGGGTGGAAACGGCCGTGCGAGCAAAATGCCCCCCAAAAGGCCAAACAGACCAAATTTGACCTGAAAAATTAACGGTGTCCGTTTTGGGTGAAAAATACCACAAAACGCCCCAAAAATTCCTCAATAAACCAAATTTGACCTAAATTATACACATTGTCCATTTTGGACGAAAAATACCAAGTTCTTTTATTGAAACGGTCGTGTGAACAAAATGTCCAAAAATGACCGAACAGACGAAGTTTGACTTGAAAAACCAATAGTGCCCGTTTTAGACAAAAAAATACCATTTTTTTGGGAGGAAACGACCGTCATGGATAACGGATTCAAAAGGCCAAAAAAGATCAAGTTGGACCTCAAATATCAACACTATCCGTTTTGGACGAAAACTACCAGTTGTTTGGGTTGAAGTGGACATGTGAGCAAAGCACTCCCCAAATGTCTAAAATGACCAAGTTTCACAAGAATAATCAACAATGTTCGTTTTCGGCGAAAAATACCACTTTTTCCAAGTTGAAACGATCCTGTGAGCAAAATACCCCCAAAAAGACAAAAAAGTCCAAGTTTGACCCGAAAAATCAGCAGTGCCCGTTCCGGACGAAAAATACCTTCTTTTTCTTTGTTGTAACGGTGGTGTTAGCATAATGCCCCCTAAAGGCCAAAAAAGACCAAGTTTGACTGGAAGGATTAAATGTGTCCATTTTGAACAAATAAATACAATTTTTTTGGATTGAAACGAAAAATCAACAGTGCCTATTCCGGAAGAAAAATGCCATTTTTTTTGGGTGGAAACAGTCGTGTGAGCATAATGCCCCCTAAAGGCCCAAAACGACCAAGTTTGACCAGAAAGATTAAATGTGTCCATTTGGGACAAATAAATACAATTTTTTTGGGTGGAAACGGCCATGTAAGCGAATGACCCCACCAAGAGGCCAAACAGACCAAATTTGACCTCAAAAAATATCGATGTCCGTTTTGGAGAAAAGTACCACTTTTTGGGTGTAGAAACAGCTGTATTTCCAAAAAAAAAAACCCAAAATTCCGAAATAAACCGAATTTGACCTGAATAATACGCAGCATCCATTTTGGACAAAAAATACCCGATTTTTTTTGTTGAAACTGTCTTGTGAAAAAAATGCCCCAAAAGAATAGAGCAGACAAAGTTTGACGCGAAAAATCAACAGTACACATTTTAGACGAAAAATACCACTTTTTGGGGGTGGAAACGACCGTCTTAGAAAACGGCTTGAAAAGGCCCAAAAAGACCAAGTTTGACCTGAAAAATCAACACTGTCTCTTTTGGGACGAAAAATACAACTTTTTTGGGTGGAAACGGCTATGTGAGCAAAATGCCCCCCCAAAAGGCCAAACAGACCAAATTTGACCTGAAAAATTAACGGTGTCCGTTTTGGGTGAAAAATACCACAAAACGCCCCGAAAATTCCGAAATAAACCAAATTTGACCTGAATTATACACAGTGTCCATTTTGGACGAAAAATACCAAGTTCTTTTATTGAAACGGTCGTGTGAACAAAAGGACCGAACAAACGAAGTTTGACTTGAAAAACCAAGAGTGCCCGTTTTAGCAAAAAAAAACCATTTTTTTGGGAAGAAACGACTGTCATGGAAAACGGACGTGTGAGCAAAGCGCTCCCCATATGCCTAAAAAGACCAAGTTTCACTAGAATAATCAACAATGTTCGTTTTTGGCGAAAAATACCACTTTTTCCAAGTTGAAAGGATCCTGTGAGCAAAATACCCCCCAAAAGGCAAAAAAGTCCAAGTTTGACCCGAAAAATCAACAGTGCTCGTTCTGGACGAAAAATACTTTCATTTTTTTGTTGTAACGGTGGTGTTAGCATAATGGCCCCTAAAGGCCAAAAAAGACCAAGTTTGACTAGAAGGATTAAATGTGTCCATTTTGGACAAATAAATACAATTTTTTTGGATGGAAACGGCCGTGTGAGCAAAATGCCCCCCCGAAAGTCCAAACAGACCAAATGTGACCTGAAACATTAACAGTGTCTGTTTTGAGTGAAAAACACAACTTTTTGGGGGTAGAAACAATAATCCTTGCAAAACGCCCCAAAAATTCCGAAATAAATCGAATTTGACCTGAATAATCCACAGTGTCCATTTCGGACGAAAAATACTAGGTTTTTTTGTTGAAACAGTCGTGTCAACAAAATGCCCCAAAAGGACCGAACAGACAAAGTTTGACTTGAAAAACCAATAGTCCCGTTTTAGACAAAAAAAAAATAACATTTTTTTGAGCGGAAGCGACCGTCTTGGAAAACGGCTTCAAAGGGCCCAAAAAGTCCAGATTGGACCTCAAAAATCAACAGTGTCCGTTTTGGACAAAAACTACCAGTTATTTGGGTTGAAGCGGACGTGTGAGCAAAGCGCTCCCCGCATGCCTAAAAAGACCAAGTTTGACCAGAATAATCAACAATGTTCGTTTTCGGCGAAAAATACCACTTTGTTCAAGTTGAAACGGTCGTGTGAGTAAAATACCCCCAATAGAGAAAGAAGTCCAAGTTTGACACGAAAAATCAATAGTGCCTGTTCCGGACGAAAAATGCCTTTTTTTTTTGGGTGGAAACGGTCATGTGAGCATAATGCCCCCAAAAGGCCCAAAAAGACCAAGTTTGACTAGAAAGATTAAATGTGTCCATTTGAGACAAATAAATACAATTTTTTTGGATGGAAACGGCCACGTAAGCAAATCACTCCACCAAGAGGCCAAACAGACCAAATTTGACCTGAAAAAATATCGGTGTCCGTTTTGGAGAAAAGTACCACTTGTTGGGTGTAGAAACAGCTATATTTCCAAAAAAAAGAACCCAAAATCCCGAAATAAACCGAATTTGACCTGAATAATACGTAGCGTCTATTTTGGACGAAAAATACCCGATTTTTTTGTTGAAACTGTCTTGTGAACAAAATGCCCCAAATGGATAGAGCGGACAAAGATTGACGCGAAAAATCAACAGTGCCCGTTTTAGACGAAAAATACCACTTTTGGGGGTGGAAACGACCGTCTTAGAAAACGGTTTGAAAAGGCCCAAAAAGACCAAGTTTGACCTGAAAAATCAACACTGTCTCTTTTGGGACGAAAAATACAACTTTTTTGGGTGGAAACGGCCGTGCGAGCAAAATGCCCCCCCAAAAGGCCAAACAAACCAAATTTGACCTGAATAATACGCAGTGTCCGTTTTGGGTGAAAAATACCACAAAACGCCCCGAAAATTCCGAAATAAACCAAAGTTGACCTGAATTATACACAGTGTCCATTTTGGACGAAAAATACCAAGTTCTTTTATTGAAACGGTCGTGTGAACAAAATGCCCCAAAAGGACCGAACAGACGAAGTTTGACTTGAAACACCAAGAGTGCCCGTTTTAGAGAAAAAAAACCATTTTTTTGGGAAGAAACGACCGTCATGGAAAACGGCTTCAAAAGGCCCAAAAAGACCAAGTTGGACCTCAAATATCAACACTGTCCGTTTGGACGAAAACTACCAGTTGTTTGGGTTGAAGCGGACGTGTGAGCAAACCGCTCCCCAAATGCCTAAAAAGACCAAGTTTCACTAGAATAATCAACAATGTTCGTTTTTGGTGAAAAATACCACTTTTTCCAAGTTGAAACGATCGTGTGAGCAAAATACCCCCCAAGAGGCAAAAAAGTCCAAGTTTGACCCGAAAAATCAACAGTGCTCGTTCTGGACGAAAAATACCTTCGTTTTTTTGTGGTAACGGTGGTGTTAGCATAATGCCCCTAAAGGCAAAAAAAGACCAAGTTTGACTAGAAGGATTAAATGTGTCTATTTTGGACAAATAAATACAATTTTTTTTGAATGGAAACGGCCGTGTGAGCAAAATGCCCCCCCAAAAGTCCAAACAGACCAAATGTGACCTGAAACATTAACGGTGTCTGTTTTGAGCCAAAAACACAACTTTTTGGGGGTAGAAACAATAATCCTTGCAAAACGCCCCAAAAATTCCGAAATAAACCGAATTTGACCTGAATAATCCACAGTGTCCATTTCGGACGAAAAATACTAGGTTTTTTTGTTGAAACAGTCGTGTGAACAAAATGCCCCAAAAGGACCGAACAGACAAAGTTTGACTTGAAAAACCAATAGTCCCGTTTTAGACAAAAAAAAAATACCATTTTTTTTAGAGGAAGCGACCGTCTTGGAAAATGGCTTCAAAGGGCCTAAAAAGACCAGATTGGACCTAAAAAATCAACAGTGTCCGTTTTGGACGAAAACTATCAGTTATTTGGGTTGAAGCGGACGTGTGAGCAAAGCGCTCCCCGCATGCCTAAAAAGACCAAGTTTGACCAGAATAATCAACAATGTTCGTTTTCGGCGAAAAACACCACTTTGTTCAAGTTGAAACGGTCGTGTGAGCAAAATACCCCCAATAGACAAAGAAGTCCAAGTTTGACACGAAAAATCAACAGTGCCTGTTCCGGACGAAAAATGCCTTTTTTTTTTGGGTGGAAACGGTCATGTGAGCCTAATGCCCCCAAAAGGCCCAAAAAGACCAAGTTTGACTAGAACGATTAAATGTGTCCATTTGAGACAAATAAATACAATTTTTTTGGATGGAAACGACCATGTAAGCAAATGACCCCACCAAGAGACCAAACAGACCAAATTTGACCTGAAAAAATATCGGTGTCCGTTTTGGAGAAAAGTACCACGTTTTGGGTGTAGAAACAGCTATATTTCCAAAAAAAAAACCCCAAAATTCCGAAATAAACCGAATTTGACCTGAATAATACGCAGTGTCCATTTTGGACGAAAAATACCCGATTTTTTTTGTTGAAACTGTCTTGTGAACAACATGCCCCACATGGAGAGAGCGGACAAAGTTTGACGCGAAAAATCAACAGTGTCCGTTTTAGACGAAAAATGCCACTTTTTGGGGGTGGAAACGACCATCTTAGAAAACGGCTTGAAAAGGCCCAAAAAGACCAAATTTGACCTGAAAAATCAACTTTATCCCTTTTGGGATGAAAAATACAACTTTTTCGGGTGGAAACGGCCGTGCAAGCAAACTGCCCCCCAAAAGGCCAAACAGACCAAATTTGACCTGAAAAATTAACGGTGTCCGTTTTGGGTGAAAAAAACCACAAAACGTCCCAAAAATTCCGAAATAAACCAAATTTGACCTGAATTATACACAGTGTCCATTTTGGACGAAAAATACCAAGTTCTTTTATTGAAATGGTCGTGTGAACAAAATGTCCCAAAAGGACCGAACAGACGAAGTTTGACTTGAAAAACCAATAGTGCCCGTTTTAGAGAAAAAAAACCATTTTTTTGGGAGGAAACGACCGTCATGGAAAACGGCTTCAAACGGCCCAAAAAGGCCTCAAATATCAACACTGTCCATTTGGACGAAAACTACCAGTTGTTTGGGTTGAAGTGGACGTGTGAGCAAAGCGCTCCCCAAATGCCTAAAAAGACCAAGTTTCACTAGAATAATCAACAATGTTCGTTTTCGACGAAAAATTCCACTTTTTCCAACTTGAAACGATCCTGTGCCCCCAAAAGGCCAAAAAGTCCAAGTTTGACCCGAAAAATCAACAGTGCTCGTTCTGGACGAAAAATACCTTCGTTTTTTTGTTGTAACGGTGGTGTTAGCATAATGCCCCCTAAAGGCCAAAAAAGACCAAGTTTGACTAGAAGGATTAAATGTGTTCATTTTTGACAAAGAAATACAATTTTTTTGGATGGAAACGGCCGTGTGAACAACACCAAATGTGACCTGAAACATTAACGGTGTCCGTTTTGGAGCGAAAAACACCACTTTTGGGGGGTAGAAACAATAATCCTTACAAAACGCCCCAAAAATTCCGAAACAAACCGAATTTTACTGGAATAATCCACAGTGTCCATTTCGGAAGAAAAATACTAGGTTTGTTTTGTTGAAACAGTCGTGTGAACAAAATGCCCCAAAAGGACCGAACAAACAAAGTTTGACTTGAAAAACCAATAGTCCCGTTTTAGGCAAAAAAAATACCATTTTTTTTTTGGAAGAAACGACCGTCTTGGAAAATGGCTTCAAAGCGCCCAAAAAGACCAGATTGGACCTCAAAAATCAACAGTGTCCGTTTTGGACGAAAACTACCAGTTATTTGGGTTGAAGCGGACGTGTGAGCAAAGCGCTTTCCGAATGCCTAAAAAGACCAAGTCTGACCAGAATAATCAACAATGTTCGTTTTCGGCGAAAAATACCACTTTGTTCAAGTTGAAATGGTCGTGTGAGCAAAATACCCCAAAAAGAGAAAGAATTCCAAGTTTGACACGAAAAATCAACAGTGCCTGTTCCGGACGAAAAATGCCTTTTTTTTTTTGGGGTGGAAATGGTCATGTGAGCATAATGCCCCCTAAAGGCCCAAAAAGACCAAATTTGACTAGAAAAATTAAATGTATCCATTTGGGACAAATAAATACAATTTTTTTGGATGGAAACGGCCATGTAAGCAAAAGACCCCACCGAGAGGCCAAACAGACCAAATTTGACCTGGAAAATATCGGTGTCCGTTTTGGAGAAAAGTACCACTTTTTGGTTGTAGAAACAGCTATATTTTCAAAAAAAAAAACCAAAAATTCCGAAATAAACCGAATTTGACCTGAATAATACGCAGCCTCCATTTTGGATGAAAAATACCCGATTTTTTTGTTGAAACTGTCTTGTGAACAAAATGCCCCAAATGGACAAAGCAGACAAAGTTTGACGCGAAAAATCAACAGTGCCCGTTTTAGACGAAAAATACCACTTTTTGGGGGTGGAAACGACCGTCTTAGAAAACGGCTTGAAAAGGCCCAAAAAAACCAAGGTTGACCTAAAAAATCAACGCTGTCCCTTTTGGGATGAAAAATACAACTTTTATGGGTGGAAACGGCCGTGCGAGCAAAATGCCCCCCAAAAGGCCAAACAGACCAAATTTGACCTGAAAAATTAACGGTGTCCGTTTTGGGTGAAAAATACCACAAAACGCCCCAAATATTCCTCAATAAACCAAATTTGACCTGAATTATACACATTGTCCATTTTGGACGAAAAATACCAAGTTCTTTTATTGAAACGGTCGTGTGAACAAAATGTCCAAAAAGGACCGAACAGACGAAGTTTGACTTGAAAAACCAATAGTGCCCGTTTTAGAGAAAAAAATACCATTTTTTTTGGGAGGAAACGACCGTCATGGAAAACGGATTCAAAAGGCCAAAAAAGATCAAGTTGGACCTCAAATATCAACACTATCCGTTTTGGACGAAAACTACCAGTTGTTTGGGTTGAAGCGGACGTGTGAGCAAAGCGCTCCCCAAATGTCTAAAATGACCAAGTTTCACAAGAATAATCAACAATGTTCGTTTTCGGCGAAAAATACCACTTTTTCCAAGTTGAAACGATCCTGTGAGCAAAATACCCCCAAAAAGACAAAAAAGTCCAAGTTTGACCCGAAAAATCAACAGTGCCCGTTCCGGACGAAAAATACCTTCTTTTTCTTTGTTGTAACGGTGGTGTTAGCGTAATGCCCCCTAAAGGCCAAAAAAGACCAAGTTTGACTGGAAGGATTAAATGTGTCTATTTTGAACAAATAAATACAATTTTTTTGGATTGAAACGAAAAATCAACAGTGCCTATTCCGGACGAAAAATGCCATTTTTTTTTGGTGGAAACAGTCGTGTGAGCATAATGCCCCCTAAAGGCCCAAAATGACCAAGTTTGACCAGAAAGATTAAATGTGTCCATTAGGGACAAATAAATATAATTTTTTTGGGTGGAAACGGCCATGTAAGCGAATGACCCCACCAAGAGGCCAAACAGACCAAATTTGACCTCAAAAAATATCGATGTCCGTTTTGGAGAAAAGTACCACTTTTTGGGTGTAGAAACAGCTGTATTTCCAAAAAAAAAAAACCCAAAATTCCGAAATAAACCGAATTTGACCTGAATAATACGCAGCATCCATTTTGGACAAAAAATACCCGATTTTTTTGTTGAAACTGTCTTGTGAAAAAAATGCCCCAAACGAATAGAGCAGACAAAGTTTGACGCGAAAAATCAACAGTACACAATTTAGACGAAAAATACCACTTTTTGGGGGTGGAAACGACCGTCTTAGAAAACGGCTTGAAAAGGCCCAAAAAGACCAAGTTTGACCTGAAAAATCAACACTGTCTCTTTTGGGGCGAAAAATACAACTTTTTTGGGTGGAAACGGCTATGTGAGCAAAATGCCCCCCCAAAAGGCCAAACAGACCAAATTTGACCTGAAAAATTAACGGTGTCCGTTTTGGGTGAAAAATACCACAAAACGCCCCGAAAATTCCGAAATAAACCAAATTTGACCTGAATTATACACAGTGTCCATTTCGGACGAAAAATACCAAGTTCTTTTGTTGAAACGGTCGTGTGAACAAAAGGACCAAACAGACGAAGTTTGACTTGAAAAACCAAGAGTGCCCGTTTTAGCAAAAAAAACCATTTTTTTGGGAAGAAACGACTGTCATGGAAAACGGCTTCAAAAGGCCCAAAAAGACCAAGTTGGACCTCAAATATCAACACTGTCTATTTGGACGAAAACTACCAGTTGTTTGGGTTGAAGCGGACGTGTGAGCAAAGCGCTCCCCATATGCCTAAAAAGACCAAGTTTCACTAGAATAATCAACAATGTTCGTTTTTGGCGAAAAATACCACTTTTTCCAAGTTGAAAGGATCCTGTGAGCAAAATACCCCCCAAAAGGCAAAAAAGTCCAAGTTTGACCCGAAAAATCAACAGTGCTCGTTCTGGACGAAAAATACTTTCATTTTTTTGTTGTAACGGTGGTGTTAGCATAATGGCCCCTAAAGGCCAAAAAAGACCAAGTTTGACTAGAAGGATTAAATGTGTCCATTTTGGACAAATAAATACAATTTTTTTGGATGGAAACGGCCGTGTGAGCAAAATGCCCCCCCGAAAGTCCAAACAGACCAAATGTGACCTGAAACATTAACGGTGTCTGTTTTGAGCGAAAAACACAACTTTTTGGGGGTAGAAACAATAATCCTTGCAAAACGCCCCAAAAATTCCGAAATAAATCGAATTTGACCTGAATAATCCACAGTGTCCATTTCGGACGAAAAATACTAGGTTTTTTTGTTGAAACAGTCGTGTCAACAAAATGCCCCAAAAGGACCGAACAGACAAAGTTTGACTTGAAAAACCAATAGTCCCGTTTTAGACAAAAAAAAAATATCATTTTTTTGAGCGGAAGCGACCGTCTTGGAAAACGGCTTCAAAGGGCCCAAAAAGTCCAGATTGGACCTCAAAAATCAACAGTGTCCGTTTTGGACAAAAACTACCAGTTATTTGGGTTGAAGCGGACGTGTGAGCAAAGCGCTCCCCGCATGCCTAAAAAGACCAAGTTTGACCAGAATAATCAACAATGTTCGTTTTCGGCGAAAAATACCACTTTGTTCAAGTTGAAACGGTCGTGTGAGCAAAATACCCCCAATAGACAAAGAAGTCCAAGTTTGACACGAAAAATCAATAGTGCCTGTTCCGGACGAAAAATGCCTTTTTTTTTTTGGTGGAAACGGTCATGTGAGCATAATGCCCCCAAAAGGCCCAAAAAGACCAAGTTTGACTAGAAAGATTAAATGTGTCCATTTGAGACAAATAAATACAATTTTTTTGGATGGAAACGGCCATGTAAGCAAATCACTCCACCAAGAGGCCAAACAGACCAAATTTGACCTGAAAAAATATCGGTGTCCGTTTTGGAGAAAAGTACCACTTGTTGGGTGTAGAAACAACTATATTTCCAAAAAAAGAACCCAAAATCCCGAAATAAACCGAATTTGTCCTGAATAATACGTAGCGTCTATTTTGGACGAAAAATACCCGATTTTTTTGTTGAAACTGTCTTGTGAACAAAATGCCCCAAATGGATAGAGCGGACAAAGATTGACGCGAAAAATCAACAGTGCCCATTGTAGACGAAAAATACCACTTTTTGGGGGTGGAAACGACCGTCTTAGAAAACGGTTTGAAAAGGCCCAAAAAGACCGAGTTTGACCTGAAAAATCAACACTGTCTCTTTTGGGACGAAAAATACAACTTTTTTGGGTGGAAACGGCCGTGCGAGCAAAATGCCCCCCCAAAAGGCCAAACAAACCAAATTTGACCTGAAAAATTAACGGTGTCCGTTTTGGGTGAAAAATACCACAAAACGCCCCGAAAATTCTGAAATAAACCAAATTTGACCTGAATTATACACAGTGTCCATTTTGGACGAAAAATACCAAGTTCTTTTATTGAAACGATCGTGTGAACAAAATGCCCCAAAAGGACCGAACAGACGAAGTTTGACTTGAAACACCAAGAGTGCCCGTTTTAGAGAAAAAAAAACCATTTTTTTGGGAAGAAATGACCGTCATGGAAAACGGCTTCAAAAGGCCCAAAAAGACCAAGTTGGACCTCAAATATCAACACTGTCCGTTTGGACGAAAACTACCAGTTGTTTGGGTTGAAGCGGACGTGTGAGCAAAGCGCTCCCCAAATGCCTAAAAAGACCAAGTTTCACTAGAATAATCAACAATGTTCGTTTTTGGTGAAAAATACCACTTTTTCCAAGTTGAAACGATCGTGTGAGCAAAATACCCCCCAAGAGGCAAAAAAGTCCAAGTTTGACCCGAAAAATCAACAGTACTCGTTCTGGACGAAAAATACCTTTGTTTTTTTGTTGTAACGGTGGTGTTAGCATAATGCCCCTAAAGGCAAAAAAAGACCAAGTTTGACTAGAAGGATTAAATGTGTCTATTTTGGACAAATAAATACAATTTTTTTTGAATGGAAACCGCCGTGTGATCAAAATGCCCCCCCAAAAGTCCAAACAGACCAAATGTGACCTGAAACATTAACGGTGTCTGTTTTGAGCCAAAAACACAACTTTTTGGGGGTAGAAACAATAATCCTTGCAAAACGCCCCAAAAATTCCGAAATAAACCGAATTTGACCTGAATAATCCACAGTGCCCATTTCGGACGAAAAATACTAGGTTTTTTTGTTGAAACAGTCGTGTGAACAAAATGCCCCAAAAGGACCGAACAGACAAAGTTTGACTTGAAAAACCAATAGTCCCGTTTTAGACAAAAAAAAAATACCATTTTTTTTAGAGGAAGCGACCGTCTTGGAAAATGGCTTCAAAGGGCCTAAAAAGACCAGATTGGACCTAAAAAATCAACAGTGTTCGTTTTGGACGAAAACTATCAGTTATTTGGGTTGAAGCGGACGTGTGAGCAAAGCGCTCCCCGCATGCCTAAAAAGACCAAGTTTGACCAGAATAATCAACAATGTTCGTTTTCGGCGAAAAACACCACTTTGTTCAAGTTGAAACGGTCGTGTGAGCAAAATACCCCCAATAGACAAAGAAGTCCAAGTTTGACACGAAAAATCAACAGTGCCTGTTCCGGACGAAAAATGCCTTTTTTTTTTGGGTGGAAACGGTCATGTGAGCCTAATGCCCCCAAAAGGCCCAAAAAGACCAAGTTCGACTAGAACGATTAAATGTGTCCATTTGAGACAAATAAATACAATTTTTTTGGATGGAAACGGCCATGTAAGCAAATGACCCCACCAAGAGGCCAAACAGACCAAATTTGACCTGAAAAAATATCGGTGTCCGTTTTGGAGAAAAGTACCACTTGTTGGGTGTAGAAACAGCTATATTTCCAAAAACAGAACCCAAAATTCCGAAATAAATCGAATTTGACCTAAATAATCCATTTTGGACGAAAAATACCCGATTTTTTTGTTGAAACTGTCTTGTGAACAAAATGCCCCAAATGGACAGAGCGGACAAAGTTTGACGCGAAAAATCAACAGTGCCCGTTTTAGACGAAAAATACCACTTTTTGGGGGTGGAAACGACCGTCTTAGAAAACGGTTTGAAAAGGCCCAAAAAGACCAAGTTTGACCTGAAAAATCAACACTGTCTCTTTTGGGACGAAAAATACAACTTTTTTGGGTGGAAACGGCCGTGCGAGCAAAATGCCCCCCCAAAAGGCCAAACAAACCAAATTTGACCTGAAAAATTAACGGTGTCCGTTTTGGGTGAAAAATACCACAAAACGCCCCGAAAATTCTGAAATAAACCAAATTTGACCTGAATTATACACAGTGTCCATTTTGGAAGAAAAATACCAAGTTCTTTTATTGAAACGGTCGTGTGAACAAAATGCCCCAAAAGGATCGAAGTCTGACTTGAAAAACTAATAGTGCCCGTTTTAGAGAAAAAAAACCATTTTTTTTGGGAGGAAATGACCGTCATGGAAAACGGCTTCAAAAGGCCCAAAAAGACCAAGTTGGACCTCAAATATCAACACTGTCCGTTTGGATGAAAACTACCAGTTGTTTGGGTTGAAGCGGACGTGTGAGCAAAGCGCTCCCCAAATGCCTAAAAAGACCAAGTTTCACTAGAATAATCAACAATGTTCGTTTTCGGCGAAAAATACAACCTTTTCCAAGTTGAAACGATCCTGTGAGCAAAATACCCCCCAAATGACAATAAAGTCCAAGTTTGACCCGAAAAATCAAAAGTGCCCGTTCTTGACGAAAAATACCTTTTTTTTTTTTTTTTGTTGTAACGGTGGTGTTAGCATAATGCCCCTAAAGGCCAAAAAAGACCTAGTTTGACTAGAAGGATTAAATGTGTTCATGTTTGACAAATAAATATAATTTTTTTGGATGGAAACGGCCGTGTGAACAAAATGCCCCCAGAAGTCCAAACAGACCGAATGTGACCTGAAACATTAACGGTGTCCGTTTTGAGCGAAAAACACCACTTTTTGGGGTAGAAACAATAATCGTTGCAAAACGCCCCCAAAAATTCCGAAATAAACCGAATTTGACCTGAATAATCCACAGTGTCCATTTCGGACGAAAAATACTAGGTATTTTTGTTGAAACAGTCGTGTGAACAAAATGCCCCAAAAGGACCGAACAGACAAAGTTTGACTTGAAAAACCAATAGTCCCGTTTTAGACAAAAAAAAAATACCATTTTTTTTAGAGGAAACGACCGTCTTGGAAAACGGCTTCAAACGGCCCAAAAAGACCAGATTGGACCTCAAAAATCAATACTGTCCGTTTTGGACGAAAACTACCAGTTATTTGGGTTGAAGCGGACGTGTTAGCAAAGCGCTCTCCGAATGCCTAAAAAGACCAAGTCTGACCAGAATAATCAACAATGTTCGTTTTCGGCGAAAAATACCATTTTGTTCAAGTTGAAACGGTCGTGTGAGCAAAATACCCCCAAAAGACAAAGAAGTCCAAGTTTGACACGAAAAATCAACAGTGCCTGTTCCGGACGAAAAATGCCTTTTTTTTTTGGGTGGAAACGGTCATGTGAGCATAATGCCCCCTAAAGGCCCAAAAAGACCAAATTTGACTAGAAAAATTAAATGTGTCCATTTGGGACAAATAAATACAATTTTTTTGGATGGAAACGGCCATGTAAGCAAAAGACCCCACCGAGAGGCCAAACAGACCAAATTTGACCTGAAAAATATCGGTGTCCGTTTTGGAGAAAAGTACCACGTTTTGAGTGTAGAAACAGCTATATTTCCAAAAAAAAACCCCAAAATTCCGAAATAAACCGAATTTGACCTGAATAATACGCAGCATCCATTTTGGACGAAAAATACCCATTTTTTTTGTTGAAACTGTCTTGTGAACAAAATGCCCCAATGGACAGAGCGGACAAAGTTTGATGCGAAAAATCAACAGTGCCCGTTTTAGACGAAAAATACCACTTTTTGGGGGTGGAAACGACCGTCTTAGAAAACGGTTTGAAAAGGCCCAAAAAGACCAAGTTTGACCTGAAAAATCAACACTGTCTCTTTTGGGACGAAAAATACAACTTTTTTGGGTGGAAACGGCCGTGCGAGCAAAATGCCCCCCCAAAAGGCCAAACAAACCAAATTTGACCTGAAAAATTAATGGTGTCCGTTTTGGGTGAAAAATACCACAAAACGCCCCGAAAATTCCGAAATAAACCAAATTTGACTTGAATTATACACAGTGTCCATTTTGGACGAAAAATACTAAGTTCTTTTATTTAAATGGTCGTGTGAACAAAATGTCCCAAAAGGACCGAACAGAAGAAGTTTGACTTGAAAAACCAATAGTGCCCGTTTTAGACAAAAAAAATACCATTTTTTTGGGAGGAAACGACCGTCATGGAAAACGGATTCAAAAGGCCCAAACAGACCAAGTTGGACCTCAAATATCAACACTGTCCATTTTGGACGAAAACTACCAGTTGTTTGGGTTGAAGCGGACGTGTGAGCAAAGTGCTCCCCAAATGCCTAAAAAGACCAAGTTTCACTAGAATAATCAACAATGTTCGTTTTCGGCGAAAAATACCACTTTTTCCAAGTTGAAACGATCCTGTGAGTAAAATACCCCCTAAAAGACAAAAAAGTCCAAGTTTGACCCGAAAAATCAAAAGTGCCCGTTCTAGACAAAAAATACCTTTTTTTTTTTTTTTTTTGTTGTAACGGTGGTGTTAGCATAATGCCCCCTAAAGGCCAAAAAAGACCAAGTTTGACTAGAAGGATTAAATGTGTTCATTTTTGACAAATAAATACAATTTTTTTGGATGGAAACAGCCGTGTGAACAAAATGCCCCCCCAGAAGTCCAAACAGACCGAATGCGACCTGAAACATTAACGGTGTCCGTTTTGAGCGAAAAACACCACTTTTTGGGGGTAGAAACAATAATCCTTGCAAAACGCCCTAAAAATTCTGAAACAAACCGAATTTGACTGGAATAATCCACAGTGTCCATTTCGGACGAAAAATACTAGGTTCGTTTTGTTGAAACAGTCGTGTGAACAAAATGCCCCAAAAGGACCGAACAGACAAAGTTTAACTTGAAACACCAATAGTCCCGTTTTAGGCAAAAAAAAAAATACCATTTTTTTTTAGAGGAAACGACCGTCTTGGAAAACGGCTTCAAAGGGCCCAAAAAGACCAGATTGGACCTCAAAAATCAACAGTGTCCGTTTTGGACGAAAACTACCAGTTATTTAGGTTGAAGCGGACGTGTGAGCAAAGCGCTCTCCGAATGCCTAAAAAGACCAAGACTGACCAGAATAATCAACAATGTTCGTTTTCGGCGAAAAATACCACTTTGTTCAAGTTGAAACGGTCGTGTGAGCAAAATACCCCCAAAAGACAAAGAAGTCCAAGTTTGACACGAAAAATCAACAGTGCCTGTTCCGGACGAAAAATGCCTTTTTTTTTTGGTGAAAACGGTCGTGTGAGCATAATGCCCCCTAAAGGCCCAAAAAGACCAAGTTTGACTAGAAAAATTAAATGTGTCCATTTGGGACAAATAAATACAATTTTTTTGGATGGAAACGGCCATGTAAGCAAAAGACCCCACCGAGAGGCCAAACAGACCAAATTTGACCTGGAAAATATCGGTGTCCATTTTGGAGAAAAGTACCACGTTTTGGGTGTAGAAACAGTTATATTTCCAAAAAAAACCCCAAAATTCCGAAATAAACCGAATTTAACCTGAATAATACGCAGCGTCCATTTTGGACGAAAAATACCCGATGTTTTTGTTGAAATTGTCTTGTGAACAAAATGCCCCAAATGGACAGAGCAGACAAAGTTTTGACTTGAAAAATCAACAGTGCCCGTTTTAGACGAAAAATACCACTTTTACGGGGTGGAAAC
>JAENRU010000460.1:2500-52500 GCA_016647705.1 Eucommia ulmoides | reverse complement strand
ATTCTTGAACCCGTCATGAATAACCTTCCTATCAAATTGCCATAGCCTGCCCAACAATATGTGATCCGCATGCATTGGAACAACATCACAAAGTACTTCATCCTTGTACTTCCCAATCGAAAAGGAAACTAACACTTGTTTATTTACCCGAACCTCCCCACAATCATTCAACCATTGCAATTTATAAGGTCTAGGGTGTTTCAAGGTATGTAAATTCAGTTTCTCCACTAAAGTAGTGCTAGCCACATTAGTTCAACTTCCCCCATCAATGATCATACTACATACTTTGTTGTTGACGTGGCATCTAGTATGAAATATATTCTCCCTTTGCTGTTCCATGTCATCCTCCGCAACTTGGGCACTTAGAGCACGCCTTGCCACAAGTGACTCTCCCTCCACTGGGTACTCTACATCATCATCACAAGCATCTTCAAGTTGTGGCATCTGGTCATCATCACTCTCAGTTTCGGTTTCCACCTCTCCATCAACACGTGCAATCATGGTCCTCTTATTTGGGCATTGTGAGGCTATGTGACCTATTCCCAAACAACGAAAATATTTAATATCACGGTTACGAGTTTGGGTTTTAGTTTTACCTTTGTTGGCAATGGGAACATCATCTCTCATTTTTGGGGGTTCGGTTTTGGACTTTGAAATAGCCCCTTCATCCTTCCTCCCATTCGGCCTCTATGAATTAGAGGAGCTTGAATTTTGAAACGACCGAGTTTCTTTTCTTTTAAGCTGTCGTTCCACGTTTATGGCCATGTGAACCATGTCCTCCAACTCCACGTAATGTTGCA
This sequence comes from Eucommia ulmoides, assembly GCA_016647705.1. NCBI lineage: Eukaryota > Viridiplantae > Streptophyta > Magnoliopsida > Garryales > Eucommiaceae > Eucommia > Eucommia ulmoides. The sequence goes on along the minus strand of JAENRU010000460.1, from coordinate 51,700 downwards.
ACTCCACCACGTTGGCAATGTCTCGATTCAACCCATTTAAGAACCTTGCCATGGTAGCTTCTCTATCCTCCTCGACATTAGCCCGGATCATAGCGACCTCCATCTCCTTGTAGTAATCATCCACGCTCCGATAGCCTTGCATAAGGCTTTGTAATTTCTGATACAAGTCCCTATAGTAGTGACTAGGGACAAATCGCCTCCTCATGATGGCCTTCATTTCCGCCCACGTCACGATAGGCCTCTCATGGTTCTTTCTCCTGTTTATCACAAGTTGATCCCACCATATTATAGCATAGTCAATAAACTCAATCACAGCAAGTTTTACCTTTTTTTCCTCGGAGTAGTTGTGGCACTCAAAGATAAACTCCACCTTCTTCTCCCACTCCAAGTATACTTCGGGATCGTTTTTCCCTTAGAATGAGGGTATCTTCACCTTGATACTTCCCAAGTTATTATCAATCCGCTCCCCATGTCTATCTCCTCTATTCCCATGTCCACTCCCAAATCTGCCCAAGCTTGCATTAGAGGCCCGATCGTCTTCATCTAGGTCATCCCCATAATCATCTTCATACACGAACCGAGGCTGATTCCTCTCTCTTCCTTGCACATTAGGAGCTCTCGGTGGCTGCCCCTTTTGTGCGCTAGACTCAACTTTGTCAAGCCTCTCATGCACTTCATCAAACCGCAAGTTCAACTGTTGAAACTTTTGCTCCAAGGCCTTGCAGAAAATTTTTGCGTCCATTATGTCCATCCTTTCATGTGTTTCATCGGACGAGCCTTTATTTGTTTCTCGAGACATGTTTAGTAACCTGCAAAACAAAGTTAGCAAACCTCACAAACACCCCCTCATGTGTTTGCACTCAAACTATGTCACTCCACTCGTGTATCACTCAAATTCGGCTTTTACCCTCTTATAAGCTCACACTCTCTTGCCTTTTTCCACTCTTTAGTTCCCTCTTTTAGTTCTTTATTGAACTTAACCAATCTCAATCAGAAATTTCCTTGTAGCAATCCAAACTCAACAATTTGATTCACTAAGAATGAGATTTTAGGAACGAAACAAAGGGAACAAAAAGAGCACAGAGAAAAGTTTATAGAGTAGAACAAGAAGAAATTATTCTCAATTTTTGTTGGGGGGGGGGGGGGCTGCTGAATTTTCACAATTTTTTTTTTTTTTGTTTCTGTTTTTTTTTTCGTTTCTGTTTTTTTTTTTTTTTTTTTTTTTTTTTGAAAACCAGCAACTTTAAATTGAGATTTGAAGAAGCACAATATTTAAACGAAAAATATGATCAGAACAAAGATGCACCGCATTTTTTTTTTTCAAGATTGGATTAGATTTGAATTAGAACGAAAAGAAGAAAAAAAATACAATAGATCTGATGATATGATTTGGTCAAGAATTTTTTTTTATAAAGGAATAGATATGAAAGAACGAAAAAGAAAAAGGATAGATGAAACCTGATTTAAACCTTGCTCTGATTACCAAATGATGCGAACCTCACCAAGGATTAGTGAGACCCGAAACCAACTTAGGATTTCTTCACGAAGATCGAAACTAAATCAGATTTGGAACGAGCTAAAAATACAGAAATTGAAAGATAGATTACCTTGACCTAACGTTTATGAACGAAACGCGAACCAATGGTATAATGATCTTGACCCAATGATTATAATGAATCACGAATCAAATATATAAGTTTGAACGCCACAAGAAACTCTTGATAAGTTCAAGAAAAGTTCTCTGGAGAACTAAAGAGAAAACTCTCACAATTTTTATTAATCAAAGTAATGTCATGTTTTCCATGGGATACAAGTCTCTTAAATAGATAAAAGAAAAACCCTAGCTAGTGAATAGTGCAGTCGTGAACAGTGTCCGTGAACAGTGCATGAATAGTGGCTGCCACAATAGAACTAAAAGGAAACCCTAGAGGACTAAGGAATCCTAGAGAAATAAGGAAACCCTATTCCTAATCTAAAAAGGAAATAACTAATTCCTAATCTAAAAAGGAAAAGGCTAAATTGGCAATCTTGCCTTACAAATTATCAAATAAATAACTAAATTAAAAAAATAAAACACTAATAAATAAAATAAATATGCTGAGATTTCGTGGTCCTCAAGCCTTGGTCTATTTGAGTTCATGTCTAAACCCATTCACTTGCTTTGATGAGATGGATTAGGCCTCGAACGGCATTTGGGCCTAATTTGGGCTTTATTGTTTTCGATTCAACCGAAAGCTCTTGAATTAGCTCATTAAGCACTTCTTTGATCATCTTGGATCTTGCCCTAGTAATGGGCCCAGCCGGGACATGAAATGTGTCCTTTGATGTTGCTTGTTGGTTCTCATCAGTCTTGGAAAACGGCTTCAAAGGGCCCAAAAAGACCAGATTGGACCTCAAAAATCAACAATGTCCGTTTTGGACGAAAACTACCAGTTATTTGGGTTGAAGCGGACCTGTGAGCAAAGCGCTCTCCGAATGCCTAAAAAGACCAAGTCTGACCAGAATAATCAACAATGTTCGTTTTCAGCGAAAAATACCACTTTGTTCAAGTTCAAACGATCGTGTGAGCAAAATACCCCCAAAAGACAAAGAAGTCCAAGTTTGACACGAAAAATCAACAGTGCCTGTTCCGGACGAAAAATGCCTTTTTTTTTTTGGGTGGAAACAGTCGTGTGAGCATAATGCCCCCTAAAGGCCCAAAAAGACCAAATTTGACTAGAAAAATTAAATGTGTCCATTTGGGACAAATAAATACAATTTTTTTGGATGGAAACGGCCATGTAAGCAAAAGACCCCTCCAAGAGGCCAAACAGACCAAATTTGACCTGGAAAATATCGGTGTCCGTTTTGGAGAAAAGTACCACGTTTTGGGTGTAGAAAGACATATATTTCCAAAAAAAAACCCCAAAATTCCGAAATAAACCGAATTTGACCTGAATAATACGCAGCGTCCATTTTGGACGAAAAATATCCGATTTTTTTGTTGAAACTGTCTTGTGAACAAAATGCCCCAAATGGACAAAGCAGACAAATTTTGATGCGAAAAATCAACAGTGCCCGTTTTAGACGAAAAATACCACTTTTTCAGGGTGGAAACGACCGTCTTAGAAAAAGGCTTGAAAAGGCCAAAAAAATCCAAGTTTGACCTAAAAAATCAACGCTGTCCCTTTTGGGACGAAAAATACAACTTTTTTGGGTGGAAACGGCCGTGCGAGCAAAATGCCCCCCAAAAGGCCAAACAAACCAAAATATGACCTGAAAAATTAACGGTGTCCGTTTTGGGTGAATAATACCACAAAACGCCCCGAAAATTCCGAAATAAACCAAATTTGACCTGAATTATACACAGTGTCCATTTTGGACAAAAAATACCAAGTTCTTTTACTGTAACGGTCGTGTGAACAAAATGTCCCAAAAGGACCGAACAGACGAAGTTTGACTTGAAAAGCTATTAGTGCCCGTTTTAGACAAAAAAATACCATTTTTTTGGGAGGAAACGACCGTCATGGAAAACGGCTTCAAAAGGCCAAAAAAGACCAAGTGGGACCTCAAATATCAACACAGTCCGTTTTGGACGAAAACTACCAGTTGTTTGGGTTGAAGCGGACGTGTGAGCAAAGCGCTCCCCAAATGCCAAAAAAGACCAAGTTTCACTAGAATAATCAACAATGTTCGTTTTCGGCGAAAAATACCACTTTTTTCAAGTTGAAACGATCCTGTGAGCAAAATAACCCCCAAAAGACAAAAAAGTCCAAGTTTGACCCGAAAAATCAAAAGTGCCCGTTCCGGACGAAAAATATCTTCATTTTTTTTTTTTTGTTGTAACGGTGGTGTTAGCATAATGCCCCCTAAAGGCCAAAAAACACCAAGTTTGACTAGAAGGATTAAATGTGTTCATTTTCGACAAATAAATATAATTTTTTTGGATGGAAACGGCCGTGTGAACAAAATGCCCCCCATTAAGTCCAAACAGACCGAATGTGACCTGAAACATTAACAGTGTCCGTTTTGAGCGAAAAACACCACTTTTTGGGGGGTAGAAACAATAATCCCTGCAAAATGACCCAAAAATTCCGAAACAAACCGAATTTGACTGGAATAATCCACAATGTCCATTTCGGACGAAAAATACTAGGTTTTTTTTGTTGAAACAGTCGTGTGAACAAAATGCCCCCAAAGGACCGAACAGTCAAAGTTTGACTTGAAAAACCAATAGTCCGTTTTAGGCAAAAAAAAATACCATTTTTTTAGAGGAAACGACCGTCTTGGAAAACGGATTCAAAGGGCCCAAAAAGACCAGATTGGACCTCAAAAATCAACAGTGTCCGTTTTGGACGAAAACTACCAGTTATTTGGGTTGAAGCGGACGTGTGAGCAAAGCGCTCTCCGAATGCCTAAAAAGACCAAGTCTGACCAGAATAATCAACAATGTTCGTTTTCGGCGAAAAATACCACTTTGTTCAAGTTGAAACGGTCGTGTGAGCAAAATACCCCCAAAAGACAAAGAAGTCCAAGTTTGACACGAAAAATCAACAGTGCCTGTTCCGGACGAAAAATGCCTTTTTTTTTTGGGTGGAAACGGTCGTGTGAGCATAATGCCCCCTAAAGGCCCAAAAAGACCAAATTTGACTAGAAAAATTAAATGTGTCCATTTGGGACAAATAAATACAATTTTTTTGGATGGAAACGGCCATGTAAGCAAAAGACCCCACCGAGAGGCCAAACAGACCAAATTTGACCTGGAAAATATCGGTGTCCGTTTTGGAGAAAAGTACCACGTTATGGGTGTAGAAACAGCTATATTTACAAAAAAAAAGCACAAAATTCCGAAATAAACCGAATTTGACCTGAATAATACGCAACGTCCATTTTGGACAAAAAATACCCGATTTTTTTGTTGAACCTGTCTTGTGAACAAAATGCCCCAAATGGACAAAGCAGACAAATTTTGATGCGAAAAATCAACCGTGCCCGTTTTAGACGAAAAATACCACTTTTTGTGGGTGGAAACGACCTTCTTAGAAAACTGCTTGAAAAGGCCCAAAAAAACCAAGTTTGACCTAAAAAATCAACGCTGTCCCTTTTGGGACGAAAAATACAACTTTTTTGGGTGGAAACGGCCGTGCGAGCAAAATGCCCCCCAAAAGGCCCAACAGACCAAAATATGACCTGAAAAATTAACGGTGTCCATTTTGGGTGAATAATACCACAAAACGCCCCGAAAATTCCGAAATAAACCAAATTTGACCTGAATTATACACAGTGTCCATTTTGGACGAAAAATACCAAGTTCTTTTATTGTAACGGTCGTGTGAACAAAATGTCCCAAAAGGACCGAACAGACGAAGTTTGACTTGAAAAACCATTAGTGCCCGTTTTAGACAAAAAAATACCATTTTTTTGACAGGAAACGACCGTCATGGAAAACGGTTTCAAAAGGCCAAAAAAGACCAAGTTGGACCTCAAATATCAACACTGTCCGTTTTGGACGAAAACTACCAGTTGTTTGGGTTGAAGCGGACGTGTGAGCAAAGTGCTCCCCAAATGCCTAAAAAGACCAAGTTTCACTAGAATAATCAACAATGTTCGTTTTCGGCGAAAAATACCACTTTTTCCAAGTTGAAACGATCCTGTGAGCAAAATACCCCCCAAAAGACAAAAAAGTCCAAGTTTGACCCGAAAAATCAAAAGTGCCCGTTCCGGACGAAAAATACCTTTTTTTTTTTTTGTTGTAACGGTGGTGTTAGCATAATGACCCCTAAAGGCCAAAAAAGACCAAGTTTGACTAGAAGGATTAAATGTGTTCATTTTCGACAAATAAATACAATTTTTTTGGATCGAAACGGCCATGTAAGCAAAAGACCCCACCAAGAGGCCAAACAGACCAAATTTGACCTGAAAAAATATCGGTGTCCGTTTTGGAGAAAAGTACAACGTTTTGGGTGTAGAAACAACTATATTTCCAAAAAAAAAAAAACCCAAAATTCCGAAATAAATCGAATTTGACTTGAATAATACGCGGCGTCCCTTTTGGACAAAAAATACCCGATTTTTTTGTTGAAATTGTCTTGTGAACAAAATGCCCCAAATGGACAGAGCAGACAAAGTTTGATGCAAAAAATCAACAGTGCCCGTTTTAGACGAAAAATACTACTTTTCGGGGGTGGAAACGACCGTCTTAGAAAACGGCTTGAAAAGGCCCAAAAAGACCAAGTTTGAACTAAAAAATCAACACTGTCCCTTTTAGGACGAAAAATACAACTTTTTTGGGTGGAAACGGCCGTGCGAGCAAAATGCCCCCCCAAAAGGCCAAATAGACCAAATTTGACCTGAAAAATTAACGGTGTCCGTTTTGGGTGAAAAATACCACAAAACGCCCCGAAAATTCCGAAATAAACCAAAGGTGACCTGAATTATACAAGGTGTCCATTTTGGACCAAAAAAATACCAAGTTCTTTTAGTGAAACGGGCGTGTGAAGAAAATGTCCCAAAAGGACCGAACAGACGAAGTTTGACTTCAAAAACTAATAGTACCCGTTTTAGACAAAAAAATACCATTTTTTTGGGAGGAAACGACCGTCATGGAAAACGGCTTCAAAAGGCCCAAAAAGACCAAGTTGGACCTAAAATATCAACACTGTCCGTTTTGGACGAAAACTACCAGTTGTTTGGGTTGAAGCAGACGTGTGAGCAAAGCGCTACCCAAATGCCTAAAAAGACCATGTTTCACTAGAATAATAAGCAATGTTCGTTTTCGGCGAAAAATACAACTTTTCCCAAGTTGAAATGGTCCTGTGAGAAAAATACCCCACAAAAGACAAAAAAGTCCAAGTTTGACCCGAAAAATCAAAAGTGCCCGGTCTGGACGAAAAATATCTTCTTTTTTTTTTGTTGTTGTAACGGTGGTGTTAGCATAATGCCCCCTAAAGGCCAAAAAAGACCAAGTTTGACTAGAAGGATTAAATGTGTTCATTTTCGACAAATAAATACAATTTTTTTGGATGGAAACGGCCGTGTGAATAAAATGCCCCCCCAGAAGTCCAAACAGACCAAATGTGACCTGAAACATTAACGGTGTCCGTTTTGAGCGAAAAACACCACTTTTGGGGGGTAGAAACAATAATCCTTGCAAAACGCCCCAAAAAATCCGAAACAAACCGAATTTGACTGGAATAATCCACAGTGTCCATTTCGGACGAAAAATACTAGGTTTTTTTGTTGAAACAGTCGTGTGAACAAAATGCCCCAAAAGGACCGAACTGACAAAGTTTGACTTGAAAAACCAATAGTCCCGTTTTAGACAAAAAAAAAATACCATTTTTTTGAGAGGAAACGACCGTCTTGGAAAACGGCTTCAAAGGGCCCGAAAACACCAGATTAGACCTCAAAAATCAACAGTGTCCGTTTTGGACGAAAACTACCAGTTATTTGGGTTGAAGCGGACGTGTGAGCAAAGCGTTCCCCGAATGCCTAAAAAGACCAAGTTTGACCAGAATAATCAACAATGTTCGTTTTCGGCGAAAAATACCACTTTGTTCAAGTTGAAACGGTCGTGTGAGCAAAATACCCCCCAAAGACAAAGAAGTCCACGTTTGACACGAAAAATCAACAGTGCCTGTTCCGGACGAAAAATGCCTTTTTTTTTTGGGTGGAAACGGTCGTGTGAGCATAATGCCTCCTAAAGGCCCAAAAAAGAGCAAGTTTGACTAGAAAGATTAAATGTGTCCATTTGGGACAAATAAATACAATTTTTTTGGATGGAAACGGCCATGTAAGCAAAAGACCCCACCAAGAGGCCAAATAGACGAAATTTGAACTGAAAAAATATCGGTGTCGGTTTTGGAGAAAAGTACCACGTTTTGGGTGTAGAAACAGCTATATTTCCAAAAAAAAAAAAACACCAAAATTCCGAAATAAATCGAATTTGACTTGAATAATACGCAGCGTCCGTTTTGGACGAAAAATACCCGATTTTTTTGTTGAAACTGTCTTGTGAACAAAATTCCCCAAATAGACAGAGCAGACAAAGTTTGACGCAAAAAATCAACAGTGCCCGTTTTAGACGAAAAATATCACTTTTCGGGGGTGGAAACGACTGTCTTAGAAAACGGCTTGAAAAGGCCCAAAAAGACCAAGTTAGAACTAAAAAATCAACACTGTCCCTTTTGGGACGAAAAATACAACTTTTTTTGGTGGAAACGGCCGTGCGAGCAAAATGCCCCCCCGAAAAGGCCAAACAGACCAAATTTGACCTGAAAAATTAACGGTGTCCGTTTTGGGTGAAAAATACCACAAAACACCCCGAAAATTCCGAAATAAACCAAATTTGACCTGAATTATACAAGGTGTCCATTTTGGACCAAAAAAATACCAAGTTCTTTTATTGAAATGGTCGTGTGAACAAAATGTCCCAAAAGGACCGAACAGACGAAGTTTGACTTCAAAAACCAATAGTGCCCGTTTTAGACAAAAAAATACCATTTTTTTGGGAGGAAATGACAGTCATGGAAAACGGCTTCAAAAGGCCCAAAAAGACCAAGTTGGACCTCAAATATCAACACTGTCCGTTTTGGACGAAAACTACCAGTTGTTTGGGTTGAAGTTTGACCCGAAAAATCAAAAGTGCCCGGTCTGGATGAAAAATATCTTTTTTTTTTTTTTTTTTCCTTGTAACGGTGGTGTTAGCATAATGCCCCCTAAAGGCCAAAAAAGACCAAGTTTGACTAGAAGGATTAAATGTGTTCATTTTCGATAAAATAAATACAATTTTTTTGGATGGAAACGGCCGTGTGAACAAAATGCCCCCCCAGAAGTCCAAACAGACCAAATGTGACCTGAAACATTAACGGTGTCCGTTTTGAGCGAAAAACACCACTTTTTGGGGGTAGAAACAATAATCCTTGCAAAACGCCCCAAAAATTCCGAAACAAACCGAATTTGACAGGAATAATCCACAGTGTCCATTTCGGACAAAAAATACTAGGTTTTTTTGTTGAAACAGTCGTGTGAACAAAATGCCCCAAAAGGACCGAACCGACAAAGTTTGACTTGAAAAACCAATAGTCCCGTTTTAGACAAAAAAAAATACCATTTTTTTGAGAGGAAACGACCGTCTTGGAAAACGGCTTCAAAGGGCCCGAAAACACCAGATTAGACCTCAACAATCAACAGTGTCCGTTTTGTACGAAAACTACCAGTTATTTGAGTTGAAGCGGACGTGTGAGCAAAGCGCTCCCCGAATACCTAAAAAGACCAAGTTTGACCAGAATAATCAACAATGTTCGTTTTCGGCGAAAAATACCACTTTGTTCAAGTTGAAACGGTCGTGTGAGCAAAATACCCCCGAAAGACAAAGAAGTCCACGTTTGACACGAAAAATCAACAGTGCCTGTTCCGGACGAAAAATACCTTTTTTTTTGGGTGGAAACGGTCGTGTGAGCATAATGCCCCCTAAAGGCCCAAAAAGACCAAGTTTGACTGGAAAGATTAAATGTGTCCATTTGGGACAAATAAATACAATTCTTTTGAATGGAAACGGCCATGTAAGCAAAAGACCCCACCAATAGGCCAAACAGACAAAATTTGACCTGAAAAAATATCGGTGTCGGTTTTGGAGAAAAGTACCACGTTTTGGGTGTAGAAACAGCTATATTTCCCAAAAAAAAAAACCCAAAATTCCAAAATAAATCGAATTTGACTTGAATAATACGCAGCATCCGTTTTGAACCAAAAATACCCGATTTTTTTGTTGAAACTGTCTTGTGAACAAAATGCCCCAAATGGACAGAGAAGACAAAGTTTGACGCAAAAAATCAACAGTGCCCGTTTTAGACGAAAAATACCACTTTTTGCGGGTGGAAACGACCAAGTTTGAACTAAAAAATCAACACTGTCCCTTTTGGGACGAAAAATACAACTTTTTTGGGTGGAAACGGCCGTGCGAGCAAAATGCCCCCCCAAAAGGCCAAACAGACCAAATTTCACCTGAAAAATTAACGGTGTCCGTTTTGGGTGAAAAATACCACAAAACGCCCCGAAAATTCGGGAATAAACCAAATTTGACCTGAATTATACAAGGTATCCATTTTGGATGAAAAAATACCAAGTTCTTTTACTGAAACGGTCGTGTGAACAAAATGTCCCAAAAGGACCGAACAGACGAAGTTTGACTTCAAAAACCAATAGTGCCCATTTTAGACAAAAAAATACCATTTTTTTTGGGAGGAAATGACCGTCATGGAAAACGGCTTCAAAAGGCCCAAAAAGACCAAGTTGGACCTCAATTATCAACACTGTCCGTTTTGGACGAAAACTACCAGTTGTTTGGGTTGAAGCAGACGTGTGAGCAAAGCGCTACCCAAATGCCTAAAAAGACCATGTTTCACTAGAATAATCAACAATGTTCGTTTTCGGCGAAAAATACCACTTTTCCCAAGTTGAAACGATCCTGTGAGAAAAATACCCCACAAAAGACAAAAAAGTCCAAGTTTGACCCGGAAAATCAAAAGTGCCCGTTCTGGACGAAAAATATCTTTTCTTTTTTGTTGTTGTAACGGTGGTGTTAGCATAATACCCCCTAAAGGCAAAAAAAGACCAAGTTTGACTAGAAGGATTAAATGTGTTCATTTTCGACAAATAAATACAATTTTTTTGGATGGAAACGGCCGTGTGAACAAAATGCCCCCCCAGAAGTCCAAACAGACCAAATGTGACCTGAAACATTAACGGTGTTCGCTTTGAGCGAAAAACACCACTTTTTGGGGGTAGAAACATTAATCCTTGCAAAACGCCCCAAAAATTCCGAAACAAACCGAATTTGACTGGAATAATCTACAGTGTCCATTTCGGACGAAAAATACTGGGTTTTTTTGTTGAAACAGTCGTGTGAACAAATTGCCTCAAAAGGACCGAATAGACAAAGTTTGACTTGAAAAACCAATAGTCCCGTTTTAGACAAAAAAATACTATTTTTTTGAGAGGAAACGACCGTCTTGGAAAAGGGCTTCAAAGGGTCCAAAAAGACCAGATTGTACCTCAAAAATCAACAGTGTCCGTTTTGGACGAAAACTACCAGTTATTTGGGTTGAAGCGGGCGTGTGAGAAAAGCGCTCTCCGAATGCCTAAAAACACCAAGTTTGACCAGAATAATCAACAATGTTCGTTTTCGGCGAAAAATACCACTTTGTTCAAGTTGAAACGATCCTGTGAGCAAAATACCCCCCAAAGACAAAGAAGTCCACGTTTGACACGAAAAATCAACAGTGCCTGTTCCGGACGAAAAATGCCTTTTTTTTTTGGGTGGGAACGGTCGTTTGAGCATAATGCCCCCTAAAGGCCCAAAATGACCAAGTTTGACTAGAAAGATTAAATATGTCCATTTGGGACAAATAAATACAATTTTTTTGGATGGAAACGGCCAGGTAAGCAAAAGACCCCACCAAGAGGCCAAACAGTACAAATTTGACCTAAAAAAATATCGGTGTCCGTTTTGGAGAAAAGTACCACTTTTTGGGTGTAGAAACAGCTATATTTCCAAAAAAAAAAATCCAAAATTCCGAATTAAACCGAATTTGACCTGAATAATACGCAGCGTCCATTTTGGACGAAAAATACCCGATTTTTTTGTTGAAACTGTCTTGTGGACAAAATGCCCCAAATGGACAGAGCAGACAAAGTTTGACGCGAAAAATCAACAGTGCCCGTTGTAGACGAAAAATATCACTTTTTGGGGGTGGAAACAACCGTCTTAGAAAACGGCTTGAAAAGGCCTAAAAAGACCAAGTGTGACCTAAAAAATCAACACTGTCCCTTTTGGGATGGAAAATACAACTTTTTTGGGTGGAAACGGCCGTGCGAGCAAAATGCCCCCCCAAAAGGCCAAACACACCAAATTTCACCTGAAAAATTAACGATGTCCGTTTTGGGTGAAAAATACCACAAAACGCCCCGAAAATTCGGAAATAAACCAAATTTGACCTGAATTATACAAGGTATCCATTTTGGATGAAAAAATACCCAGTCCTTTTACTGAAACGGTCGTGTGAACAAAATGTCCCAAAAGGACCGAACAGACGAAGTTTGACTACAAAAACCAATAGTGCCCATTTTAGACAAAAAAATACCATTTTTTTGGGAGGAAACGACCGTCATGGAAAACGGCTTCAAAAGGCCCAAAAAGACCAAGTTGGACCTCAATTATCAACACTGTCCGTTTTGGACGAAAACTACCAGTTGTTTGGGTTGAAGCAGACGTGTGAGCAAAGCGCTACCCAAATGCCTAAAAAGACCATGTTTCACTAGAATAATCAACAATGTTCGTTTTCGGCGAAAAATACCACTTTTCCCAAGTTGAAACGATACTGTGAGAAAAATACCCCACAAAAGACAAAAAAGTCCAAGTTTGACCCGGAAAATCAAAAGTGCCCGTTCTGGACGAAAAATATCTTTTCTTTTTTGTTGTTGTAACGGTGGTGTTAGCATAATACCCCCTAAAGGCAAAAAAAGACCAAGTTTGACTAGAAGGATTAAATGTGTTCATTTTCGACAAATAAATACAATTTCTTTGGATGGAAACGGCCGTGTGAATAAAATGCCCCCCCAGAAATCCAAACAGACCAAATGTGACCTGAAACATTAACGGTGTTCGTTTTGAGCGAAAAACACCACTTTTTGGGGGTAGACGAAACAGACCAATTTTTTTGGATGGAAACGGCCAGGTAAGCAAAAGACCCCACCAAGAGGCCAAACAGACCAAATTTGACCTAAAAAAATATCGGTGTCCGTTTTGGAGAAAAGTACCACTTTTTGGGTGTAGAAACAACTATATTTCCAAAAAAAAAAATCCAAAATTCCGAATTAAACCGAATTTGACCTGAATAATACGCAGCGTCCATTTTGGACGAAAAATACCCGATTTTTTTGTTGAAACTGTCTTGTGGACAAAATGCCCCAAATGGACAGAGCAGACAAAGTTTGACGCGAAAAATCAACAGTGCCCGTTGTAGACGAAAAATATCACTTTTTGGGGGTGGAAACAACCGTCTTAGAAAACGGCTTGAACAGGCCCAAAAAGACCAAGTGTGACCTGAAAAATCAACACTGTCCCTTTTGGGATGAAAAATACAACTTTTTTGGGTGGAAACGGCCGTGCGAGCAAAATGCCCCCCCAAAAGGCCAAACAGACCAAATTTGACCTAAAAATTTAACGGTGTCCATTTTGGGTGAAAAATACCACAAAACGGCCCAAAAATTCCGAAATAAACCAAATTTGACTTGAATTATACATAGTGTCCATTTTGGACAAAAAATACCAAGTCCTTTTATTGAAACGGTCGTGTGAACAAAATGCCCCAAAAGGACCGAACAGACGAAGTTTGACTTGAAAAACCAATAGTGCCCGTTTTACAGAAAAAAAAACCATTTTTTTGGGAGGAAATGACCGTCATGAAAAACGGCTTCAAAAGGCCCAAAAAGACCAAGTTGGACCTCAAATATCAACACTGTCCGTTTTGGACGAAAACTACCAGTTGTTTGGGTTGAAGTGGACGTGTGAGCAAAGCGCTCCCCAAATGCCTAAAAAGACCACGTTTGACTAGAATAATCAACAATGTTCGTTTTCAGCGAAAAATACCACTTTTTCCAAGTTGAAACGATCCTGTGAGCAAAATACCCGTTTTGGACGAAAAATACCTTCTTCTTTTTTTTGTTGTAATGGTGGTGTTAGCGTAATGCCCCCTAAAGGCCAAAAAAGGCCAAGTTTGACTAGAAGGATTAAATGTGTTCATTTTCGACAAATAAATACAATTTTTTTGGATGGAAACGGCCGTGTGAACAAAATGCCCCCCCAGAAGTCCAAACAGACCAAATGTGACCTGAAACATAAACGGTGTCCGTTTTGAGCGAAAAACACCACTTTTTGGGGGTAGAAACAATAATCCTTGCAAAACGCCCCAAAAATTCCGAAACAAACCGAATTTGACTGAAATAATCCACAGTGTCCATTTTGGACGAAAAAAACTAGGTTTTTTTGTTGAAACAGTCGTATGAACAAAATGCCCCGAAAGGACCGAACCGACAAAGTTTGACTTGAAAAACCAATAGTCCCATTTTAAGCAAAAAAAAATTCCTTTTTTTTTAGAGGAAACGACCGTCTTGGAAAACAGCTTCAAAGGGCCCAAAAAGACCAGATTGGACCTCAAAAATCAACAGTGTCCGTTTTGGACAAAAACTACCAGTTATTTGGATTGAAGCGGACGTGTGAGTAAAGCACTCCCCGAATGCCTAAAAAGACCAAGTTTGACCAGAATAATCAACAATGTTCGTTTTCGGCGAAAAATACCACTTTGTTCAAGTTGAAACGGTCGTGTGAGAAAAATACCCCCCAAAGACAAAGAAGTCCACGTTTGACACGAAAAATCAATAGTGCCTGTTCCGGACAAAAAATACCTTTTTTTTTTGGGTGGAAACGGTCGTGTGAGCATAATGCCCCCTAAAGGCCCAAAAAGACCAAGTTTGACTAGAAAGATTAAATGTGTCCATTTGGGACAAATAAATACATTTTTTTTGGATGGAAACGGCCATGGAAGCAAAAGACCCCACCAAGAGGCCAAACAGACCAAATTTGACCAGAAAAAATATCGGTGTCCGTTTTGGAGAAAAGTACCACGTTTTGGGTGTAGAAACAACTATATTTCCAAAAAAAAAAAACCCCAAAATTCTGAAATAAATCGAATTTGACTTGAATAATACGCAGCGTCCGTTTTGGACAAAAAATACCCGATATTTTTTTTGAAATTGTCTTGTGAACAAAATGCCCCAAATGGACAGAGTAGACAAAGTTTCACGCAAAAAATCAACAGTGCCCGTTTTAGACGAAAAATACCACTTTTGGGGGTGGAAACGACCGTCTTAAAAAACGGCTTGGAAAGACCCAAAAAGACCAAGTTTGAACTAAAAAATCAACACTGTCCCTTTTGGGACGAAAAATACAAGTTTTTTGGGTGGAAACGGCCGTGCGAGCAAAATGGCCCCCCAAAAGGCCAAACAGACCAAATTTCACCTGAAAAATTAACGGTGTCCGTTTTGGGTAAAAATACCACAAAACGCCCCAAAAATTCCAAAATAAACGAAATTTGACCTGAATTATACAAGGTGTCCATTTTGGACAAAAAAAATACCAAGTTCTTTTATTGAAACGGTCGTGTGAACAAAATGTCTCAAAAGGACCGAACATACGAAGTTTGACTTCAAAAACCAATAGTGCCTGTTTTAGACAAAAAAATTCCATTTTTTGGGAGGAAACGACCGTCATGGAAAACGTCTTCAAAAGGCCCAAAAAGACCAAGTTGGACCTCAAATATCAACACTATCCGTTTTGGATGAAAACTACCAGTTGTTTGGGTTGAAGCGGATGTCTGATCAAAGCGCTCCCCAAATGCCTAAAAAGACCACGTTCGACTAGAATAATCAACAATGTTCGTTTTCGGAGAAAAATACCACTTTTCCCAAGTTGAAACGATCCTGTGAGAAAAATACCCCCCAAAAGACAAAAATGTCCAAGTTTTACCCGAAAAATCAAAAGTGCCCGTTCTGGATGAAAAATACCTTCTTTTTTTTTTGTTGTAACGGTGGTGTTAGCATAATGCCCCCTAAAGGCCAAAAAAGGCCAAGTTTGACTAGAAGGATTAAATGTGTTCATTTTCGACAAATAAATACAATTTTTTTGGATGGAAACGGCCGTGTGAACAAAATCCCCCCCCAGAAGTCCAAACAGACCAAATGTGACCTGAAACATTAACGGCGTCCGTTTTGAGCGAAAAACACCACTTTTTGGGGGTAGAAACAATAATCCTTGCAAAACGCCCCAAAAATTCCGAAACAAATCGAATTTGACTAGAATAATCCATAGTGTCCATTTCGGACAAAAAATACTAGGTTTTTTTTGTTGAAACAGTCGTGTGAACAAAATGCCCCAAAAGGACCGAACAGACAAAGTTTGACTTGAAAAACCAATAGTCCCGTTTTAGACAAAAAAAAAATACCATTTTTTTGAGAGGAAACGACCGTCTTGGAAAACGGATACAAAGGGCCCCAAAAGACCAGATTGGACCTCAAAAATCAACAGTGTCCGTTTTGGACGAAAACTACCAGTTATTTGGGTTGAAGCGGATGTGTTAGCAAAGCGCTCCCCGAATGCCTAAAAAGACCAAGTCTGACCAGAATAATCAACGATGTTCGTTTTCGGCGAAAAATACCACTTTGTTCAAGTTGAAACGGTCGTGTGAGAAAAATACCCCCCAAAGACAAAGAAGTCCACGTTTGACACGAAAAATCAACAGTGCCTGTTCTGGACGAAAAATGCCTTTTTTTTTTGGTGGAAACGGTCGTGTGAGCATAATGCCCCCTAAAGGCCCAAAAAGACCAAGTTTGACTGGAAAGATTAAACGTGTCCATTTGGGACAAATAAATACAATTTTTTTGGATGGAAACGGCCATGTAAGCAAAAGACCCCACTAAGAGGGCAAACAGACCAAATTTGACCTGAAAAAATATCAGTGTCGGTTTTCGAGAAAAGTACCACGTTTTGGGTGTAGAAACAACTATATTTCCAACAAAAAAAAACCCAAAATTCCGAAATAAATCGAATTTGACTTGAATAATACGCAGCGTCCGTTTTGGACGAAAAATACCCGATTTTTTTGTTGAAACTGTCTTGTGAACAAAATGCCCCAAATGGACAGAGCAGACAAAGTTTGACGCCAAAAATCAACAGTGCCCGTTTTAGACGAAAATACCACTTTTTGCGGGTGGAAACGACCGTCTTAGAAAACGGCTTGAAAAGGCCCAAAAAGACCAAGTTTGAACTAAAAAATCAACACTGTCCCTTTTGGGACGAAAAATACAACTTTTTTGGGTGGAAACGGCCATGCGAGCAAAATGCCCCCCCAAAAGGCCAAACAGACCAAATTTGACCTGAAAAATTAACGGTGTCCGTTTTTGGTGAAAAATACCACAAAACGCCCCAAAAATTCCGAAATAAACCAAATTTGACCTGAATTATACAAGGTGTCCATTTTGGACGAAAAAATACCAAGTTCTTTTACTGAAACGGTCGTGTGAACAAAATGTCCCAAAAGGACCGAACATACGAAGTTTGACTTCAAAAACTAATAGTGCCCATTTTAGACAAAAAAATACCATTTTTTTGGGAGGAAACGACCGTCATGGAAAACGGCTTCAAAAGGCCCAAAAAGACCAAGTTGGACCTCAATTATCAACACTGTCCGTTTTGGACGAAAACTACTAGTTGTTTGGGTTGAAGCAGACGTGTGAGCAAAGCGCTACCCAAATGCCTAAAAAGACCATGTTTCACTAGAATAATCAACAATGTTCGTTTTCGGCGAAAAATACCACTTTTCCCAAGTTGAAACGATCCTGTGAAAAAAATACCCTACAAAAGACAAAAAAGTCGAAGTTTGACCCGGAAAATCAAAAGTGCCCGTTCTGGACGAAAAATATCTTTTCTTTTTTGTTGTTGTAACGGTGGTGTTAGCATAATACCCCCTAAAGGCAAAAAAAGACCAAGTTTGACTAGAAGGATTAAATGTGTTCATTTTCGACAAATAAATACAATTTTTTTGGATGGAAACGGCTGTGTGAACAAAATGCCCCCCCAGAAGTCCAAACAGACCAAATGTGACCTGAAACATTAACGGTGTTTGTTTTGAGCGAAAAACACCACTTTTTGGGGGTAGGAACATTAATCCTTGCAAAACGCCCCAAAAATTCTGAAACAAACCGAATTTAACTGGAATAATCCACAGTGGCCATTTTGGACGAAAAATACTAGATTTTTTTTGTTGAAACAGTCGTGTGAACAAAATGCCTCAGAAGGACCGAACAGACAAAGTTTAACTTGAAAAACCAATAGTCCCGTTTTTGACAAAAAAATACTATTTTTTTTAGAGGAAACGACCATTTTGGAAAAGGGCTTCAAAGGGCCCAAAAAGACCAGATTGGACCTCAAAAATCGACAATGTCCGTTTTGGATGAAAACTACCAGTTATTTGGGTTGAAGTAGACGTGTGAGCAAAGCGCTCTTCGAATGGACCTAAATAATACGCAACGTCCATTTTGGACGAAAAATACCCGATTTTTTTGTTGAAACTGTCTTGTGAACAAAATGCCCCAAATGGACAGTGCAGACAAAGTTTGACTAGAAGGATTAAATGTGTTCATTTTCAACAAATAAATACAATTTTTTTGGATGGAAACGGCCATGTGAACAAAATGCCCCACCAGAAGTCCAAACAGACCAAATGTGACCTGAAACATTAACGGTGTCCGTTTTGAGCGAAAAACACCACTTTTTGGGGGTAGAAACAATAATCCTTACAAAACGCCCCAAAAATTCCAAAACAAACCGAATTTGACCTAAATAATCCACAGTGTCCATTTCGGACGAAAAATACTAGGTTTTTTTTTGTTGAAATAGTCGTGTGAACAAAATGCCCCAAAAAGACCAAGTTGGACCTCAAATATCAACACTATCCGTTTTGGACAAAAACTACCAGTTGTTTGGGTTGAAGTGGACGTGTGAGCAAAGCGCTCCCCAAATGCCTAAAAAGACCAAGTTTCACTAGAATAATCAACAATGTTCGTTTTCGGCGAAAAATACCACTTTTTCCAAGTTGAAACGATCCTGTGAGCAAAATACCCCCCAAAAGACGAAAAAGTCCAAGTTTAACCCGAAAAATCAACAGTGCCCATTCTGGACGAAAAATACCTTTTTTTTTTTTTTTTTGTTGTAACGGTGGTGTTAGCATAATGCCCCCTAAAGGCCAAAAAAGACCAAGTTTGACTAGAAGGATTAAATGTGTCTATTTTGGACAAATAAATACAATTTTTTTGGATGGAAACGAAAAATCAACAGTGCCTGTTCCGGAAGAAAAATGCCATTTTTTTTTGGGTGGAAACGGTCGTGTGGGCATAATACCCCCTAAAGGCCCAAAAAGCCCAAGTTTGACTAGAAAGATTAAATGTGTCCATTTGGGACAAATAAATACAAGTTTTTTGGATGGAAACGGCCATGTAAGCAAAAGACCCCACCAAGAGGGCAAACAGACCAAATTTGACCTGAAAAAATATCGGTGTCCGTTTTGGAGAAAAGTACCACTTTTTGGGTGTAGAAACAGCTATATTTACAAAAAAAAAACCCAAAATTTCGAATTAAACTGAATTTGACTTGAATAATACGCAGCGTCCGTTTTGGACGAAAAATACCCGATTTTTTTGTTAAAACTGTCTTGTGAACAAAATTCCCCAAATGGACAGAGCAGACAAAGTTTGACGCGAAAAATCAACAGTGCTCGTTTTAGACGAAAAATATCACTTTTTGGGGGTGGAAACGACCGTCTTAGAAAATGGCTTGAAAAGGCCTAAAGAGACCAAGTTTGGCCTGAAAAATCAACACTGTCCCTTTTGGGACGAAAAATACAACTTTTTTGGGTGGAAACGGCCGTGCAAGCAAAATGAAGGCCAAACAGACCAAATTTGACCTGAATTATACACAGTGTCCATTTTGGACGAAAAATACCAAGTTCTTTTATTGAAATGGTTGTGTGAACAAAATGCCCCAAAAGGACCGAACATAAGAAGTTTGACTTGAAAAAGCAATAGTGCCCGTTTTAGACAAAAAATACCATTTTTTTGGAGGAAACGACCGTCGTGGAAAACGGCTTCAAAGGGCCCAAAAAGACCAAGTTGGACCTCAAATATCGTCTTCATCTTGGTCATTCCCATAATCATCTTCATATTCGAACTGAGGCTGATTCCTCTCTCTTCGTTGCACATTAGGAGCTCTCGGTGGCTGCCCCTTTTGTGCACTAGACTCAACTTTGTCTAGTCGCTCATGCACTTCATCAAACCGCAAGTTCAACTGTTGAAGCTTTTGCTCCAAGGCCTTGTAAAAAACTTTAACGTCCATGACGTCCATCCTTTCCAGTGCTTCATCGGACGAGCCTTTGTTTGTTTCTCGGGACATGTTTAGTAACCTGCAAAACAAAGTTAGCAAACCTCACAAACACTCATTCACGTGTTTACACTCAAACTATGTCACTCCACTTGTGTATCACTCAAATTTGGTTTTTACCCTCTAATGAGCTCACATTCTCTTGTTTTTTTCCACTCTTTAGTTCACTCTTTTAGCTCTTTATTGAACATAACCAATCTCCATCAAAAATTTTCTTGTAGCAATCCAAACTCAACGAATTGATTCACTAAGAATGAGATTTTAGGAACAAAAACAAAGCGAACAAGAAATAGCACAAAGAAAAGTTTATGGCATAGAACAAGAAGAAATAATTCTCAAATTTTTTTTTTGGGGGGGGGGGGGCTGCTGAATTTTTTTTTTTTTTTTTTCTGTTTCTGTTTCTGTTTTTTTTTTTTTTTTTTTTTTTAATTTAATTACAGCAACTTTAAATTGAGATTTGAAGATGCACACCAAGAATAAAACGAAAATTGACCAGATTTGATGATATAGTTCGGCCAAGAAAATTTTAACGTAGGAATGAACTGATTATAGCGAAGGAAAGAGAAAAAAATATAAAAACGATAGATGAGACCTGATTTAGACCTTACTCTGATTACCAAATGATGTGAACCTAACCAAGGATTGTGATACCCGAAACCAACTTAGGGTTTCTTCGCAAAGATCGAAACTAAATCATATTTTGAAATAACTAAAAATACAGAAATTGAAAGATAGATTACCTTGACCCAACGTTTACGAACGAAACGCGAACCAATGGTATAATAATCTTGATCCAATGATTATAATGAATCAAGAACCAAAGATATAAGTTTGAATGCCACAAAAAACTCTTGATAAGTTTAGGAAAAGTTCTCTAAATAACTAAAGAGAAAACTCTCCCAATTTTATTAATCAAAGTAATGTGAAATTCGGATGATGAGAACCAACAAGCAACATCAAAGGACACATTGCATGTCCCGGTTGGGCCCATTACTAGGGCAAGATCCAAGAAGATCAAAGAAGCGCTTAGTGGGCCAATTCAAGAGCTTTCGGTTGAATCGAAAACAGTAAAGCCCAAATTAGGCCCAAATGACGATCAAGGCCTAATCCATCTCATCAAAGCAAGTGAATGGGTTTAGACATGAACTCAAATGGACCAAGGCATGAGGACCACGAAATTCTTAGCATATTTATTTTATTTATTTGTACTTTAATTTTAATTTAGGTTATTTATTTGATAATTTGTAAGGCATGATTACTAAATTAGCCTTTTTCTTTTTAGATTAGGAGTAGGGTTTCCTTGTTTTTCTAGGGTTTCTTTTTTTTTTGTATTGTAGCCGCACTGTTCACGAGCACTGTTCACCGACACTGTTCACCGCACTATTCATTACCTATTTAAGAAAGTTATATCCCATGAGGAAGAATATATTACTTTGATTAATAAAATTGTGAGAGTTTTCTCTTTAGTTCTTCAAAGAGTTTTTCCTGAACTTATCAAGAGTTTCTTGTGGCATTCAAACTTATATCTTTGGTTCGTAATTCATTATAATCATTGGGTCAAGATCATTATACCATTGGTTCGCGTTTCGTTCATAAACGTTGGGTCAAGGTAATCTATCTTTCAATTTTTGTATTTTTAGTTCGCTCAAAAATTTGATTTAGTTTCGATCTTCGCGAAAAAATCCTAAGTTGGTTTCGGGTCTCACTAATCCTTGGTGAGGTTCGTATCAGTAGGTCTACAAAGCCCCTTAAATAGGCGGCCAAGAGAATAAGAAAGAAACCCTAATACACTTTGAAATTCGTAGGTCTTCATGGAGAAAAAAGGAAACCCTAAAATTTAATTGCTAAATAAAGAATGAGGAAGCTTCCTAATTTGCCTTACATTTCTAGTTGGAAAAGGAAATGATTTACTTGGCAATCAAGCCTTACAAATCAGCCTAAAAATAATTAAGACTTAAAATAATAAAATAAAATTCGTGTGTCTCATTCTTGGCCCGTTTCGGATCAGGCTTTAAGCCCATTCACTTGCTTTGATGAGGTGGATTAGGCCTTGACTGCCCGATGGGTCTAATTTAGGCTTCACCATTGTAGTTTCGACCCCAATCTCTCGAATAATCCCATTAAGTGCTTCTTTGAATCTTTTTGCCCTTGCCCTTGTTATATGGCCAACTGGAACATGCAACAGATCTCTTGGTGCAGCTGATATATTTTCATAACATATACTAATTAAATCCTTTCAATATGGTTCATTAAAATGTTAATGTTTCTCAATTTGGGACTTGAAATAGATTCTATACTTATTTATTTTGATTGAGAAAAACTTTGGGGGTTTAGCTGGAAGATTCGAAAGATGTTTTTAAGTGAAATTGAACCTAAAAGAAGTCCTTATTTTATAAGGGGTCTATAAGAGCTTTTTATTGTCATGACACTTGTAAACTAGCCGTTAGAAGGCTGATTACATATTCCTTTAAATAGATCTGCAAATTTTATTAGAAAATAATCATTCTAGAAAATCAGTTTGAGAGAGCTTTTATAAGAGTTATCATTCTACGATACTGTGAGCTATTCTAAGAGTGATTTTGATAATCAACTGCGATATATTTTTACTGATACCGGATTTGAAGCCATACTGTTCTAATCATTATTTCTGTGGATTTCGGGTGAGATCTTTCCATATTATTTATTGTTTATTATTTTATTTTGGAAATTGATCTTAGAAATTGTTTTTGATTTTTGAAGAAAATATTCTTTCAAACAATTTCTTGAATCTAATTACGTGCTCCAATTTGCTACCCATATTCTTGTTAAAATCAAATTTATGTATCTCACGTATTTCTATCACTAGTTGGAATATTGATTGAGATTTTATTTGTCTGGGGTGGTAGAAGCTTCGAGTGAGATTTACTTATCAATTTTTGTATTGGTGAGTTGTGACGGATTAAATATTATTGAGGATATTTAATCAAGAGTAATAGGGTTTTAGTCTCTTCATGTAAAGATATTGAGGTAATGATTCTTCTTGGATAAGAATTGTGTTTTTGAGTGATTTTGTACCGGTTCAATCCTTATTGGGTAAAAGGATATTTGGAGTGTTTTGGTGAGGTTTTGATTTTGAGCCTTAGTGTAAAAAATAATTAGGTTATTCTTTAACCTGTAACAAGTAGAGGTTCTTCCTTAGCCTGAGAAAAGAAAATTGTAAAGGTTGATTCTGAGCCTGTAAAAGAATCGGTGTGCGGGTTTGGTTCCTACCTTTAAAGGAATATTGATTTTAGTGGGTACGACCTCCGTGGAGCTCAGGGAACTGGATTACCCAAGAGTAGTTCGGTGAACTAGTATAAATCTCTGGTGTACTGTTTTCTTAATTTGTTTATTTTTGTTGTTTGGGTGTGCACTTAAATTTATTTTAATTCCGCTGTGGTATAAAGATAATAATTAATTTAGGCATAAAATTAATTATTTGATTTATTCAAGTATATTCTCATAATATTTTTTAATTACCCAATTCACCCCCCCTTTTGAGTATTCTACTGGGCCAACAACCTGCAAAAGGCCTGAAAATGATAAGTTTGACCTGAAAAGTGAACTGTGTCCATTTTCGACCAAAAAATCTAGTTTTTCGATTAAAAAGAATTTCTGATCAAAACCTCCCAAAAGGGCAAAAAATGACAAGTTCGACCTGAAAAGTCTATTGTGTCAGTTTTCAACAAAAAATACCACATTTTTTTGGTGAAAACGGCCATTTTGGCAAGACTGCCCCAAAAGGCCCAAAAAGGACAAGTTTGACTAGAATAGTCGACCGTGTCTGTTTGTGACCAAAAATATCATTTTCTTGGGTCAAAATGGCTTTTTGAGCAACGCGCCCCCAAAAGGCCAAAAAAGGACGAGTGGAACCAGAAAAGTCAGTTGTATCCGCTCTCAATCGAAAATACCACTTTTCGGGGTGGAAACGACCTTCTTAGCAAGACGCCCTCGGAAGACCCAAAAAGGATAAATTCGACTGAAAAGTCAACTTGTCTGTTTTTTACTAAAAAATACCATTTTTTTGGGAGGAAATGGCCTTCAGAGCAAGACGTCCCCAAATGGCACCGAAAGGAAAATTTTAACCAGAAAGGTTCACTGTGTTCATTTTCGAGCGAAAATAGCATTTTTTTGGGTGGAATTAACCTTCTTATCAAGACGCCCCCAAAAGGCCCAAGGAGAACAAGTCCTTGAAGCACTTGAAAGGACAAGTCAATGAGAGGGCTAGTTTGGATTAACAAAAGAAGGCTGAGATGGTGAAGAAATTTCATGAAAGTGCACGACAACACATAGAGAAGAAAAATGGGCAATATGCAAACAAAGCCAATAAGGGCTGTAGACGAGTCATCTTTGAACCGGGTGATTGGGTTTGGGTGCATATGAGAAAAGAAAGATTTTCAGCCCATAGGAGGACCAAGCTACATCCTAGAGGGGATGGTCCATTTAAAGTCCTTCAGATGATCAATGATAATGCATAGAAGTTGGATCTTCCAGATGAGTATAATGTTAGTGCCACATTTAATGTTTCTGATCTTCCACCATTTGATGTAGGTGAAGATTCGAGGTCGAATCCTTTTGAAGAGAGAAGGGATGATGAGAACCAACAAGCCCCATCAAAGGACCTGCTCCATGTTCTCGTTTGGCCTATTACTAAGGTAAGATCCAAGAAGATCAAAGAAGTGCTTAATGGGCTAATTCAAGAGCTTTGGGCTGAGTCTAAAATAATGAAGCCCAAATTAGTCCCAAATGACGATCAAGACCTAGTTCATCTCATCAAGGAAAGCGAATGGGTTTAGGCGTGAACTTGAATGGGCTTAGGCATGCGAACCGCAAAATTCAAATCAGTTACTTATTTATTTATTTATAGGCTTTATTTTTTTTTTATATATATTTTAACTTTTGTTTTTTGTTTATTTGTAAGGCATGAATGCCAAATTAGCCTTTTTTCTTTTTAGATTAGGAATTAGTCCTTTCCTTTTTAGATTGGGAGTATAGTTTCCTCATTTCTCTAGGATTCCTTGTTTCTCTAGGGTTTTCGTTTATTTCTAGTGTGGTCGCCACTGTTCATCGACACTGTTCACGTGCACTATTCATTAGTGATGTGAATCCCACCAAGAATAACAAGATACGACAAGAAAAAGGAACCCAAGATCGTTCTAAGATCAGAATTGGATGACAGACCTCAACCCGTTGTTTACGACAAACAAGAACCTCGGTATATATGACCTCAACCTGTTGTTTAGTGCGAAACAAGAACCTCGGTATAAGGAAGATGCCACAAACGGTGGTGGTCGTTGGTGAACGCCACAGGAAATTCCGATAAGTTCGAATAGTAGTTCAAAGAACCGCAGAGAAAAAAAAACTTTCACAATTTTTCAGAATAATGGTTTGCGTTTTTCATTGATTAGATGCCTATTTAAAGGCTGACAATTACAAATAAAATTCCTAAAATAACTACCCTAATTAAGGCTAAAATATGGTAAATAAAATAAGTCGTCTTACTTGCCTAAAAGGAAAAAAAAAATGCCACAATCAGCCCCTTAATTGGCTGATCACATACCTAAGATAAAAAAGGAAGGTTGGGAGTCTTAAATGGATTTGTTATCAGCTATATACACCCATAAATGTCAAAAACAATTAAAAGGAAGATAAATGGCATGCAAGCCTTACAATCAGACTAAAAAAGGAGTATTCTTAAACATGTCAATTTAAGCTTAGCCTTGGCTAGATTCTTTTAGAACTTGAATCATGTTGATGAAACTTTGTTGCTCACGTGGATAATGCTCAATGGGCCTCCACGAATTTGCTTGATTCCATGCCTCTTGAATCAGTCCGTTGAGTGTATCTTTAAACTTCCTTGCTCATGCTCTCGTAACCGGCCCAATTGGGACTTGAATTAGATCCCTTGAAGTTGTGCTATGATTTACATTATTCCCCTTCTCTTGAAAAGGATTTTCCCTCAAATCATCACCTACATCAAAAGGACTCAAATCAGTAACATTAAAAGTAACACTTACCGATGAGAATCAACGAGCACCATCAGAGGATTAGCTACATGTTCCAGTTAGGCCTATTACTAGGGAAAGATCCAAGAAAAATAAAAGTAGCACTTAATGGTCTAATTCAAGAGACTTGGCCCATGTCTACAATAGTTAAGCCCAAATTAGGCCCATCGGACAATCAAGGCCAAATCCATCTCATCAAAGCAAGCGAATGGGCTTAGACATGAACTCAAATGGGCCAAGTCATGTGGACCATGAAATTCTTATCATATTTATTTTATTTATTAGTATTTTATTTTTAATTTAGGTTATTTATTTAATAATTTGTAAGGCAAGATTGCTAATTTAGCCTTTTCCTTTTTAGATTAGGAGTAGGGTTTCTTTATTTCTTTAGGATTCCTTAGTCCTCTAGGGTTTCCTTTTATTTCTATTGTGGTCGCCACTATTCATGTACTGTTCATCGACACTATTCATGATTGTACTATTCACAAGCTAGGGTTCTTTCTTTTATCTATTTAAGAGACTTGTATCCCATGGGAAAGGGAGATTATTTTTTATTAATAAAATTGTGAGAGTTTTCTCTTTAATTCTTCAGATAACTTTTCCTGAACTTATCAAGAATTTCTTGTGGCGTTCAAACTTATATTGATGGTTCGTGATTCATTATAATCATTGGGTTAAGATCATTATACCATTGGTTCGCGTTTCGTTCATAAACATTGGGTCAAGGTAATCTATCTTTCAATTTCTGTATTTTTAGCTTGCTCAAAATCTGATTTAGTTTCGATCTTCGCGAAGAAACCCTAAGTTGGTTTCGAGTCTCACTAATCCTTGGTGAGGTTCGCATCACTTACATTGTACTCACCAGGTAAATCTAGCTTGTAAGCATTGTCATTAATGCACTCTAGGACTTGGAAATGACCATCTCCTCTTGGAAGAAATGTGGAACGTCTTTGAGCCGAAAATCTCTCTTTTCCCATATGCAACCAAAGCCAATCTCTGGGTTCAAAAATCATCTTGTGACGCCCCTTATTGGATTGTTTTGCATACTGCTCCGTTCTTCACTCAATGTTGAGTCTTGCTTTCTCATGAATCTGCTTGACAAAGTCAGCTTTCTTTTTGCCATCTGAATTAACATGCTCAATCAAAGGTAAAGGAGATAAATCCAATAGAGTTAAAGGATTAAATCCATACACAATTTCAAATGGTGAAAATTTAGTAGCAGAATGAACAGATCTGTTATAAGCAAACTCAACATGTGGTAAACATTTTTCCCATGTTTTGATGTTCTTTTTAAAGATTGCCCTCAATAAAGTAGACAAAGTCCTATTTACTACTTCAGTTTGACCATCAGTTTGTGGATGACAAGTAGTAGAAAACAATAGGTTAGTTCCTAACTTACACCACAAAGTCTTACAAAAATAGCTCAAGAACTTAGCATCTCTATCCGAAACAATTGTTCTAGGCATGCCATGATTTCACAATCTCTCTAAAGAACAAATCAGCAACATGCGTGGCGTCATCTATTTTGTGACATGGAATAAAGTGTGCCATTTTAGAAAATCTATCCACAACCACAAAAATTGAAACTCTCCCACGTTTAGTCCTAGGCAATCCTAACACAAAGTCTATTGAAATATCAATCCAAGGCTCACTAGGAATTGAAAAATGAGTAAACAAACCATTGGGCTGCACTCTCGATTTAGCTTGCCTACATGTGACACATCTACCACAAATTCTCTCAACATCTATTTTCATGTGTGGCCAATAGAAGTGTTCCTGCAAAACAGCTAAAGTCTTTGCAACTCCAAAATGTCCCATTAATCCCCTACCATGAGATTCATGTACTAGCAGCTCTCTCAAGGAACAATTAGGCATGCATAACTTATTCTCTCGAAACAGGAACCCATCATGCCTAAAGAACTTACCACAAGAGGTTTTCTCACAAGCCCTGTATTTCTCACAAAATTCGTGGTTGTCAGTGTATAAGTTTTTAATGTGCTCAAAACCAAGCAATTTTGCATCAAGTGTAGAGAGTAATGCATACCTGCGAGAAAGTGCGTCGGCAACCACATTTTCCTTACCTTGCTTATACCGAATGACGTATGGAAACGTCTCAATGAACTCCACCCAACGCGCATGCCTTTTGTTTAGCTTGTGTTGTCCCTTCAAGTGTTTCAAGGACTCATGATCGGTGTGAATAACGAATTCCTTAGGCCATAGGTAGTGTTGCCACGTCTCTAAAGCTCGAACCAATGCATACAACTCCTTATCATAAGTTGGGTAGTTTAAGGCTGCCCCGCTTAGTTTCTCGTTGAAGTATGCAATTGGGCGTCCTTCCTACATAAGAACTGCGCCTATGCCAATACCTGAAGCATCACATTCAATCTCAAATGTTTTCAAAAAGTTTGGTAAAGACAATAAGGGGGCGTTGGTCATCTTCTCTTTGATTAACTGAAACGCCTTTTTTTATTCTTCTCCCCATCTAAATCCAACGTTCTTCTTGATCACTTCGGTAAGGGGTGAGGCTATGCTACTAAAGTCATTCACGAACAGCCGATAAAAACTAGCAAGTACATGAAAACTACGAACATTACCTACACTTGTGGGACTCGGCCACTCTTGGATTGCACGTACCTTCTCATCATCAACCTGTATATCTTGTGCACTAACAACAAATTCCAGAAATACAAGCTTATCGGTGTAAAAAGTACACTTCTTCAGATTAGCAAACAACCTTTATTTCCTAAGCACATCTAAAACAGATTTCAAATTTACTACATGATCGTCCAAGTTTTTGCTATAAATGAGTATATCATCAAAGTAGACAACAACAAACCTGCCTATAAATGCACGCAAAACATGATTCATAAGTCTCATAAAAGTGCTCGGAGCATTAGTCAAACCAAAAGGCATAACTAACCATACATTCAAACCATATTTTGTTTTAAAGGCAGTTTTCTATTCATCTCCTTCTTTTATTCTAATCTGATGATAACCACTCTTTAAGTCAATATTAGAAAATACACAAGAAGCATGCAGCTCATCTAATATATTATCTAAGCGAGGAATAGGAAGACGATACGTTACTGTTATGTTATTGATGGCCCGACAATCAACGCACATTCTCCGCGTCCCATCTTTCCTAGGTACAAGTAAAACCAGAACGGCGCTTGGGCTCATGCTCTCCTTAACGTGACCTTTCTCCAACAACTCACTTACTTATCGTTGAAGCTCCTTTGTCTCCTCAGGATTGCTCCTATAGGCTGGTCAGTTGGGAATTGTCGCACTGGGAACAAAATCAATTTGATGTTCAATCCCTCGGATTGGAGGTAACCCTTGTGGTGTTTCCTCGGGAAAGACATCATCATACTCCTGCAGAATAGAAACAATAGAACTAGGCAAAACAAGGTCAAATTCATTAGTGTTTAGAAATGCCTCTTTGTACAAAAGTACAATCATCGGTTGATTTGAAAACATTGCTCACTTAATTTCACTCATTTTTGCATAGAAATTCTTTTGTTTTCTCTCTGATTTTCTCTCAATAGACGAATTTTGATTTTCTTTTTCTCTCTCATTCTTCTCGGCCTCTCTCTCTGATTCTCACTCCTTTTCTTTTGTTCACTCTCTTTCTTCTGATCACTCTCTTTTTGCAATCTCACTTGATCCTCATATACTTACTGCGGTGTCAATGGTACAAGAGTGATTGATCGTTGATTAAGTACAAAAAAGTATTTGTTCATAAAGCCATCATGCTTCAAACACCTACAAATTGCCATGGACGCTCTAGCAACAAGTTCCCCGCTTGCATTGTTACTACATCACACAACACTACATCTTCGTATTTACCGATTCGAAATGCAACTAACACATGCTTGTTCACCCTTATCTCTCCACTATCATTTAAACATTGAAATTTTTATGGTCTAGGGTGCTTCAACACGGGCAGTCCCGATTTTTCCACCATAATTGTGCTTGCAATATTAGTACAACTACCACCATCAATAATGACACTACATACCTTGTCTTTGACGTAGCACCTAGTGTGAAATATGTTCTCCCGCGGCACTTCTTCAACTCCTTTTGCTTGTAAGTGCAATGCTCTCCTCGCCACCAATGTCAATGCATCAGGGGCTAAATACTCCTCCTCGAAAATGTCCTCTAATGATGGCATGTCGTTGGTGTCAGAATATTCATTGTCGATCACAATTTCACCATTGTCTCGCAACACCATGACCTACTTGTTTGGACATTGACCTGCTATGTGTCCCTTGCCTTGACATTTAAAACATTTAATGTCACGATTCCTAGAGGTAGAAGTGTCGGTTTTACCTTGAGGAACGTGGCTGGTGTTCGCAGACTTCGGCTCAGATTTGGACGTTTGTGACTTGTCCATCTACTTGGTATAACTCGATTTCCAAGAGGTAGAACTAGAGTAATGGGTTGCATGTGACCTATCCCCCCTCTTGAGTTGTTGCTCCACTTTGATGGCCATGTGCACCATATCTTCCAACTCCACATAATGCTGCATCTCTACCTTATCTTGGATTTCCCGGTTTAATCCAAGTAAAAACCTAGCCATTGTAGCCTCTCGATCTTCCTCTACATTAGCTCGGATCATAGCAATCTCCATCTCCTTGTAGTAATCCTCAACGCTCTGGCTTCCTTGTCTAAGACCTTGTAGCTTTTCATACAACTCTCGGTAGTAGTAACTTGGAACGAACCGCTTTTTCATCACCATTTTCATCTCCTTCCATGTATCTATTGGTCGTTCTCTATTTCGCCTCCTGTTTATAACAAGCTGATCCCACCAAGTAATATCATAGTCAGAAAATTCAATCACAACTAATTTTACCTTTTTTGCTTCAGAATAGTTGTGGCAGTCAAATACGAACTCCATCTTCTTCTTCCACTCAAGGTATGCTTCAGGATCAGATCTACCTTGAAATAACAGAATCTTCATCTTAATACCACCCAAGTTGTTATCTTCTCGATTCCTAGCTTCTCTAAACCACTCTCCATGTCTCTTATTACTAACAACAGAATCCCGATCATCTTCTTCATCAAAACCAACCCCATAATACTCTTCATCTTCAATCCTCACTTCCCTCGATTGAACTCTTTCCCTTTTACGCACATTAGGAGCGATTTGTGGCTGCTTCACACGCGTACTCTCCATCTGATCTATCCGTTCGTGAACCTGCTCTAGTTTTAACTTCATCACACACCTCATCTCACTTATCATAGCCTCCATAAACACTTTCGGATCAGCAAGTTCCGTAGCATCTTCGGCAATGCTCTTAGCACTGTTGTGGGATATGGTTGCTGCAAAGCAAAGTTAGAAAGAAAGGACCTTACAATTCTCTCCCTTACATGTTTACACTCAAGAATGTGAATCACTCTACACTCGTGTTTCACTCAAAAAATTATGTGGCATTTAACCCTCTAATGTTCTCACCACTCTTGCCTTTATCTTTGGTTCGTGATTCATTATAATCATTGGGTCAAGATCATTATACCATTAGTTCACGTTTTATTCATAAACGTTGGGTTAAGGTAATCTATCTTTCAATTTCTGTATTTTTAGTTCGCTCAAAAATCTGATTTAGTTTCGATCTTCACGAAGAAACCCTAACTTGACTTCGGGTCTCACTAATCCTTCGTGAGGTTTGCATCATAATATTTAATAATTTTTTAGAGTTAAATGTTTATTTTTAATTCATTTTAGAAGTTTTGGGACTATTGGGTTATTTAAAATATACTTTTAAGAGTTTTAGGATATAATTAATATTTTCTTTATTTCAGAAAGGTCATTAGTGTAATTTTTAATATAAATGACTCATGATTTCAATTTATGAGTTATCAGTTACGTATTTTATTTATAATTATTGATATAATAATAATAATAATAATAATAATAATAATAATAATAATAATAATAATAATAATAATAAGAAGAAGAAGAAGAAGAAGAAGAAGAAGAAGAATGATAACATAAAAATGGATTGAAATTCTGCATGGTTCATATGGAGATATATGACATGTATATACTGGGAGTGTTTTCCTAATATATAATATAAATATATACTTTGAGTGCTTTTTTAGCGAGAAAGGAATATTATTCTCAGTTTGGATTTCGACCCTGGATTTCAGGTAGAATTTCTAACTCTTTTAATACATGTATTTAATTTTTCGATTTTGTGATTTATATTGTTATTGTTGTGGAATTTTAACTGTTAAATTTTATGAAATAATTATGACTATGTGAAAATTGTGTAAAAATCATGCCAAAGTGTTTTATTTGTCGAGTTAATTAAATGCACGTATTAGAGGGGTTGGAGTTCTACTGAGCGTTGGCTCACAACCTCAGAGTTTTGATTGCAGGGCCGATGAGAACGAGACGACGAGGAGAATTTTATTTGAATTTGTATTTAAATTATAATTATTTTATTTATTATTTACCGTTACAAAATCGACAATTAAAATCAAATTATCGCTGTTGTTACAAAATTTACTAGATTTTATAGAATGAAATTTTGATCAATCGGTTTTAGTGTTAATTCTCCAAGCGGAGAAATCGTGTGGCGGCACTGGAAAACCGGGTCATTAAAGGTGGTATCAAAGCGGGTTTGCGACTGCCCTAAGTTGGGGTTATGGTATCCATTAGCCCATTATATATATATATATATATATATATATATATATATATATATATATATCAAATCTATGTGTGGTATGCCTGTAACTGATTTCGTTTCTTGTACAAATAATTTACTCGGTGTGAAAGTTGATTAACATTTTTCCTTTGGGTGCCATCCTATGCCAGAATGCTAAAAGGGCATTCTTAGGAGGTAATTCACAAATAATGTGGAGGATAGGAAACAATTTTCTAGGTTTACTTTTTCGAAGGTGTTGTTGGGAACACCAGCACTAAAGTTTGAATTATATGCTTGTTGTAAGAACCAGGATGTTGATTGTTCAGATTTTAGGGTACAATTTTCAAGTAATTCATAAATTAGGTCTTAATCCAGTGCATCTTTCCCCATCTGCTCTCTTATTCGGGTTACCAAATTGGTAACGACCCCAATGACTCGTTCTCTTCGGTGCAGTAAAACAGTAAAAAAAAAATTTTAAAAAAAAAATTATATGTTTTTGGTGATTTGACACTTTGCACCCACGTATTGATACCATTATTTCATTTTGGTACAAGTTCCAATTTGAACATATTAACATTGTCCGTAGGATTTGTCGTTAAATTAAAAATATTAATTTAAAGGTGTTTGTTGTCTTCTATATAAATTATCAAATTATATTTTCGTATTAAATTGTGGAAAAAAAAAAGTATTGATGGAAACAGACCATTTTACGATGATTAATGGATCAAGTAAAATTTTAAAGATGAAATATAATTTTATTATCCTGTTATGCCATAGTTGTCTTTTCGTCAAGACGGTCAATCTTGCGAGATATGGATATATGTTGTTACCTGTCAGCAAGTCCTGCAGGGTGGATATATTATATATGTTATGTCTCTGTTGTTACCTGTCAGGTAAGTCCTGAAGGGTGGATATATTATATATGTTGTTACTTGTCAGTCAAGTCCTGTAAGGTAGATATATTATATATATTATATATGTTGTTACCTGTTAGGTAAGTTCTGCAGGGTGGATATATTATATACGCTGTTACCTGTCAGGCAAGTCCTACAAGGTGGATATATTATATATGTTGTTACCTATTAGGCAAGTCCTACAGGATGGATATGATAACTCCCAATCGTGAGATAAACGATCCTATGGCTGACAAGGAAGTATGTTATTTTATTATATACAAGTGAGTTGACTAGTTAATTTAAATTTGATGATTCTGTTACGGTGATATTTTGTTGAGATTTGGATACAGCCCAGTGTGGTTATATTTTATTAGGAAGTGGATTTTGATAAACAAAAATAAAAAAATACTTGATCCATAAATACTTTTATACTACGAATACACAGTACACTGATAAAAATAATTTGGATAGATATTGGTCTATTACTGATGATTGGTAGAGGCGGAGCGTGGGGTCATTGTGAAACTATCGGGAGCCAATTATTATTTTTGAAATGTTAATTTGAATTTTTGAGCTTAATTGGTGTTCTAGAAATGCGAGTTGGGGCTTTATGTAATATCTTTTATATACATTTCACGTGAATATTGAATTAAGTATTGAACTCGTTATATTATGTAACTTTGGAGATGTAATTATGTAATTTGTGATGTATTTGGTTTTTATAGTTTGACACGTATTTAGATATTTGAAACGTATTTGTGTGGTTGAGACATAATTATATGTTGGTGACATATTTACGTGTTTCTAGATAATTATGCGGTTTGGAATATATTTATGTATTTCAAGATGTATTTATGGGATTGACAATTATTTATGTGTTTCGATACATATTTATATGGTTGAGACGTATTTATGTATTTTGACACGTATTTATGTATTTTGATACATATTGATGTGCTTGATACGTATTTATAGGTTTCTATATATGTTTATATGATTGAAACGTATTTGGATGTTTGGTGACATAATTATGTTGTTGGGAAGTATTTATGTGTTTTCAAACGTATTGCAATTTTTTTTTATTATTTGAGGTTGGATTGTGGTAGTATTTATAAAACGTTGACGATTATTGAAATTTTGATGTGGATATTTTTAGTCTTACGGGCCAATCCACGTGGAGTTTAGGTTATCTGTTGCTTATGATGTTGGTTACAAACTTGTTGGTTGAAATGCTGGGTGAAAATTGATAAGTGTTGGTTACGAGATATGGCAATGGATTTGAAAAGTCATGCCGAGTGGGAAAATTATTGAGGTTGTAGACTTGTTGGAATTGAGATAGATCAAATCCAGTGAGACTACCATGATATTTTAAAGATATATTGTTATTTATTACTATTTTTATCATAGTAACGCAACGAAAGCATTTAGAAACATAAGATTCTTTAGCAATTGGTTATCTGTGCTAGGTGTTACCGACCAAAGTGCACCTTGTCTGTATGTTGTTGGATATAACATGGGCCACTGCAAATGGGAATATTGCGATAAGTGAAATGAATGTTGACGAATGTGAATTATTGGTGACTTTCGGTTATGGGACCCTACATAGAGAACAATTGTTCTAGAATTGAGTGTGACTGACGTGACTATACGGTGCGATTCTAAATTATTACCGTTTTGAACAAAATTTTGAGGATAAAATTTATTTAACGAGGGGGGGTAGATTGTAATATCCCGAAAATTCATATTTTTGAAAATATTACTTTATATAAAATTTTAATGTTTTTGAGACTGTTTTGCAAATTTATGATATAAATAATATTTGATAATTTTTTAGAGTTAAATGTTTATTTTTAATTCATTTTAGAAGTTTTGGGATTATTGGATTATTTTAAATATACTTTTAAGAGTTTTGGGATATAATTAATATTTTTTTTATTTCAGTAAGGTCATTAGTGTAATTTTTAATATAAATGACTCATGATTTCAATTCATGAGTCATCAGTTACGTGTTATATTTATAATTATTGATATAATAATAATAATAATAATAATAATAATAATAATAATAATAATAATAATAATAATAATAATAATAATAATAATAATAATAAGAAGAAGAAGAAGAAGAAGAAGAAAAAGAAGAAGAAGAAGAAGAAGAAGAAGAAGAATGATAACATAAAAATGGATTGAAATTATGGATGGTTCATGTGGAGATATATGATATGTATATACTGGGAGCGTTTTCCTAATATATAATATAAATATATACTTTGAGTGTTTTTTTAGCGAGAAATGAATATTATTCTTAGTTCGGATTTCAGCTCCGGATTTCAAGTAGAATTTTTAACTCTTTTAATACATGTATTTAATTTTTCTATTGTGTGATTTATATTGTTATTATTGTGGAATTTTAACTGTTAAAATTTATGAAATAATTATGACTATGTGAAAATTGTGTGAAATCATGCCAATATGTTTTATTTGTCGAGTTAATTAAATGTAGGTATTAGAGAGGTTGGAGTTCTACTGAGCGTTGGCTTACAACTCCACAGTTTTGATTACAAGGCAGGTGAGAACGAGACAACGATGAGAATTTTATTTGAATTTGTATTTAAATTATAATTATTGTATTTATTATTTACCATTGTAAAATTGACAATTAAAATCAAATTATCGCCGTTGTTACAAAATTTACCAGATTTTATAGAAAGAAATTTTGGTCAATCGACTTTAGTGTTAATTTTCCAAGCAGAGAAACTGCATGGCGGCCCTGGGAAACCGGGTCATTACTGATTCAGGCATAGATATGGGAATAGATGAGATAGGTATGGGGAGCGGATCAATAATAACTTGGGAAGCATCAAGATGAAGATTCTATCGTTCCAAGGGAAGAACGACCCTGAAGCGTACTTAGAGTGGGAGAAGAAGGTGGACTTGATCTTTGAGTGCCACAACTACTCCGAGCATAAAAAGGTAAAACTCGCTGTAATTAAATTTTTGATTATGTTATAATATGGTGAGATCAAATTGTAATGAATAGAAGGAGAAACCATAAGAGACCTATCGACGGGCAGAAATGAAGGCCATAATGAGGAGGAAGTTTGTCCCTAGTCACTACTATAGGGATTTGTATCAGAAGTTACAAAGTCTTACTCAAGGCTAACTGAGCGTGGATGATTACTACAAGGAAATAGAGATTGCTATGATTCAGGCTAATGTCGAGGAAGATAGACACCATACCTAGGTTCTTGAGTGGACTGAATCGGGACATTGCCAACGTGGTGGAGTTGCAACATTACGTGGAGTTGGAAGACATGGTTACATAGCCATAAAGGTGGATGATAGCTTAAAAAGAAAGGAACTCAGGTTATTTCAAAATCTGAGCTCTTCTCCGAATATGAGAAAAGAGGAAGGAGTTGTATAGTCCAAAATCGAACAACCAAAAAGGAGAGACGATGTGCCCAATGTCAACAAAGGTAAAATCGAAACCTAAACTTGTAATCGTGATATTAAATATTTTCACTATTTGGGAGTAGGTCACATAGCTTCACAATGACCAAATAAGAGGACCATAATAGCACGTGTTGATGGAGATGTGGAAACCGAAAGCGAGAGTGATGATGATCAGATGCCACCACTTGAGGATGCTTGCGATGATGATGTGGAGTACCCGGTAGAGGGAGAGTCACTTGTGGAAAGGCGTGCTCTAAGTACCCAAGTTGCAGAGGATGACATGGAACAACAAAGAGAGAACATATTTCATACTAGATGCCACGTCAACAACAAGGTATGTAGTATGATCATTGATGGGGGAAGTTGCACTAATGTGGCTGCACTACTTTAGTAGAGAAACTAAAATTACCTACCTTAAAATACCCAAGACCGTATAAGTTGCAATGGTTGAATGATGGTGGGGAGTTTCGAGTAAATAAGCAAGTGTTAGTTTCCTTTTCGATTGGAAAATACAAGGATGAAGTACTTTGTGATATTGTTTTAATGCATGAGGGTTACTTACAGTTGGGAAGGCCATAGCAATTTGACAGGAAGGTTATTCATGATAGGTTCAAGAATAGGCACTCATTTGTCAAAGACAATAAAACGATTATTCTTGTGTCGTTGACTCCAAAACAAGTGTATAAAGATCAAATGAAAATGAAAAAAGAGAATTAATTAAAAAAAACTTGTGAGACCGAGAGTTTAAAATAGATAAGAAAAAAAAGAGTGAGAACAGAAAAGAGAGTGAAAAGAAAAGGGGGAGTAAAAAAAAAGGAGAGAAAATCATAGAAACAATTGAGCTTTTATGCTAAGGCTAGTGATATCAAGAGTGCTTTGTATGCAAACCAACCTATATTTGTACTATTGTACAAAGAGGTGTATTTTAGTGCTAACGAACTTGACCAATCTTTACCTAGTGTTGTTGTTTCTTTGTTGTAGGGATTTAAGGATGTGTTCCCTAATAACGTGCCTAGTGGGTTGTCACCTATTCGAAGCATAGAGCATCAAATTGACTTTGTGCCGGGTGCAACAATTCTTAACCGACCAGCCTATAGGAGTAATCTAGAGAAGACGAAAGAACTTCAAAGGGAAGTGGAGGAGTTGCTAGCCAAAGGACACGTAAGATAGAGCATGAGGCCATGCGCAATACCGGTACTACTTGTGCCTAAAAATGATGGAACTTGGCATATGTGTGTTGATTGCTGAGCTATCAATAACATAACGGTAAAGTATCATATCCCATTCCTAGGCTAGATGACATGTTAGATGAGTTGCATGGGTAATGTATTTTCACAAAAATTGATTTGAAAAGTAAGTATCATCAAATTAGAATGAAAGAGGGTGATGAATGGAAAACTGCCTTTAAAACTAAACATGGATTGTATGAGTGGTTGAGTTATGCCTTTTAATCTAACTAATGCACCAAGCACATTCATGAGGTTAATGAATCATGAATTGCGTGCATTTATAGGCAAATTTGTTGTGGTCTATTTTGATGATATTTTGGTGTATAGCAAGAGTTTAGATGAGCATATTAATCACTTGCATTGTGTGCTTGATGTTTTAAGGAAAGAAAAACTATATGCCAATATAAAGAAATGTTCCTTTTGCTTGGACAAAGTTGTGTTTCTTGGCTATGTTGTTAGTGCGAAAGGGATTGCGGTGGATGAGGAAAAGGTGAAGGCTATCCAAGAATGGCCTACACCTAAGTTAATCATGGAGGTAAGAAGTTTTCATGGTTTGGCTTGTTTTTATCGTTGATTTGTTAAAGATTTTAGTACACTAGTTGCACCACTCACTAAAATTGTCAAAAACATTGTGGGTTTTAAATGGGGTATTGAGCAAGAGCGTGCATTTAATGAGATTAAAGAATGGTTATGTGGTGCTTCTTTATTAGCATTACCTGATTTTTCTAAAACTTTTGAGATTGAGTGTGATGCTTCAGGAATAGGTATTGGAGTTGTTTTGATGCAGGAAAAGAGGCCAATAGCATATTTTAGCGAAAAGCTAAATAGGGCAACGTTGAATTACCCGACATATGACAAAGAGCTTTTTGTGTTGGTGAGAGCATTGGAGACTTGGCAACATTACCTGTGGCCAAGATAGTTTGTCATACATATCGATCATGAGTCCTTGAAGCACTTGAAAGGACAAGTCAATGAGAGGGCTAGTTTGAATGAACAAAAGAAGGCTGAAATGGTGAAGAAACTTCATGAAGTGTACGAAAACACATAGAGAAGAAAAATGGGCAATATGAAAACAAAGCCAACAAGGGTCGTAGACGAGTCATCTTTAAACTGGGTAATTGGGTTTGGGTGCATATGAGAAAAGAAAGATTTCCAACCCATAAGAGGACCAAGTTACATCCTAGAGAGGATGGTCCATTTCAAGTCCTTCAGAGGATCAATGACAATGCATACAAGTTAGATCTTTTAGGTGAGTGTAACGTTAGTGCCACATTGAATGTTTCTGATCTTTCTCCGTTTGATGTAGGTGAAGATTTGAGGTCGAATACTTTTGAAGAAAGAGAGGATGATGAGAACCAACAAGAATCATCAAAGAACCTACTGCATGTTCCCGTTGGGCCTATTACTAGGGCAAGATCTAAGACGATCAAAGAAATGCTTAATGGGCTAATTCAAGAGCTTTGGGCTGAGTCTAAAATAATGAAGCCCAAATTAGGCCCAAATTAGGCCCAAGGCCTACTCCATCTCATCAAGGCAAGCGAATGGGCTTAGGCATGAACTTGAATGGGCTTAGGCGTGCGGACCACAAAATTCTGATAATTTATTTATTTATTTATAGTCTTTATTTTTATATATAATTTAATTTTTATTGTTGATTTGTAAGTCATAAATGCCAAATTAGTCTTTTTCCTTTTTAGATTAGAAATTAGTCCTTTCCTTTTTAGATTAGGAGTAGGGTTTCCTTGTTTCTCTGGGATTCCTTGTTCCTCTAGGGTTTCTTTTTATTTCTAGCATGGCCGCACTGTTCATGGTACTGTTCACCGACACTGTTCACGTGCACTATTCATTAGCCTAAGGTTTTATTTTATTGTTGGCCACCTATTTAAGAGACTTGTATCCCATTGAAAAGATACATTACTTTGATTAATATAATTGTGAGAGTTTTCTCTTAAGTTCTTTAGAGAACTTTCCCGAACTTCTCAAGAATTTCTTGTGGTGTTCAAATCCTATATCTTTGATTTGTGATTCATTATAACCATTGGGTCAAGATCGTTCCTTATACCATTGGTTCGCGTTTCGTTCATAAACGCTGGGTCAAGGTAATCTATCCTAAATTTTGTATTTTCGTGTTCTTATCTGTTCGTTTATAAATCTGATTTAATTCGATCCTTGCGAAGAAACCCTAAGTTGGTTTCGGGTCTCACTAATCCTTGGTGAGGTTAGCATCAGTTGACTTTTTTGGTTAATATTATCCTCTTTGGGCCTTTTGGGGGCGATTAGCTCAGAAAGTCGTTTTCACCCAAAAAAGTGATATTTTTGGTCGAAAATGGACACAATTGATTTTTCACGTCTCACTTGTCCTTTTTGGGCCTTTTGGGGGGCACCTTACTCAGAATGTCGTTTCTACCCAAAAAAAATGTTATTTTTGGTCACAAATGGTTACAGTTGACTTTTCGGGTCAAATTCGTCATTTTTGGGCCTTTCGGGGGCATCTTGCTTAGAAGACCATTTCCCCCACCAAAAAGTAGTAGTTTTGGTCGAAAATGAACACAGTTGACTCTTCTGGTTAAACTTATGCTTTGTCAGCCTTTTAGGAACGTGTTGCTCAGAAGATCATTTTGACTCAAAAAAGTGATATTTTTGGTCGAAAACTGACAAAGTTGACTTATTAGGTCAAACTTATCCTTTTTGAATTTTTTGGGATGTTTTGCTCATAAGGACATTTCAACCCAAAAAAATGATATTTTTGGTTGAAAACAGACGCAGTTCACTTTCCGGGTCAAACTTGTCCCCCTTAGGCCTTTTGGGGGCGTCTTGCTAAGAAGATTGTTTTTACCCAAAAAAATGGTATTTTCAGTAAAAAATGAATGCAGTGAACTTTTTTGTTTAAACATTTCCTTTCGAGGACTTTTGGGGACGTCCTGCTTCGAAGGCTGTTTCCTCCCAAAAAAGCGGTATCTTTAGTAAAAAAAAGGACAAGTTGACTTTTCAGTCAAATTTATCCTTTTTTGGCCCTTTGGGGACATCTTGCTCAGAAGGCCATTTCTACCCCCAAATGGACACAGTTGACTTTTCCAGTTCAACTTGTCCTTTTTTGGCCTTTTGGGGGCGCATTGCTTAGAAAGCCGTTTCGACCTAAGAAAATGATATGTTTGGTCGCAAACGGACATAGTCGACTTTTCCTGTTAAACTTGTCATTTTCGGTCCTTTTTGGGTTGTCATGCCAAAAAGGTCGTTACCACCCAAAAAAAATGGTATTTTTGTTTGAAAACTAAAACACTGGACTTTTCAAGTCGAACTTATCCTTTTTGGGCCTTTTGGGAATTTTGATCAAAAATTCGTTTCAACCGAAAAAATGGATTTTTCGGTCGAAAACGGACGCAATTTACTCTTTACTTTTTAGGCCTTTTGCGGTTTTTTGCTGAAAAGGTCATTTCCATCCAAAAAATTGGTGCTGTTGGTCGAAAACGGACCCAATAACCTTTCTAGTCGAACTTGTCCTTTTTTGGCGTTTTGGTGGCGTTATGCTCAAAAGGACGTTTCCACCAAAAAGTGGTATTTTTTTGTCGAAAATGGGCACAATTGACTTTCTGGATTAAACTTGTCCTTTCTGGGACTTTGAAAGCATTTTTCTCTGAAGGTAGTTTCCACACAGAAATGTTGTATTGTTCGTCGAAAATGGACAAGGTTGACTTCTTGGTCAAATTTTTTCTTTTTGGGCCTTTTTGTGGTGTTTTTGTCAGTAGGTTGTGTCCACACAAAAAATAGGTATTGTTTGTCAAAAACGTACACAGTTAACATTTCTTGTCAAAATTGGCCTTTTTGGACCTTTTGGGGGCAATTTGCTCAGAAAGTCATTTTCACCAAAACAAAGCGATATTTTTGGTCGAAAATGCATAAAGTTGATTTTTTAGGTCTCACTTGTCCTTTGTTGGGCCTTTTGGGGGCATTTCACTTTGAAAGTCATTTCGCCTAAAAAAAAGTTGTATTTTTTCTAAAAAAATGGACACAATTGACCTTCCTAGTAAAACTTAGCCTTTTTGGGCCTTTTGGGGGTGCCTTGCTCAGAAGGTCGTTTCCACAAAAAAAAAAAAAAAATGGTATTTTTGGTAGCAAATGGATATAGTTGGCTTTTTGGGTCAAAACTGTCCTTTTTGGGCTTTTGGTGGCGTCTTGCTCAGAAGACCATTTCCACCCCGAGAAAGTGGTATTTTTGGTCGAAAATGGACATAGTTGACTCTTCTAGTTAAACGTGTGTTTTTTCAGCCTTTTAGGAGCGTGTTGCTCAGAAGGCCATTTCGACCCAAAAATGATATTTTTGGTCGAAAACAGACAGAGTTGACTTATCAGGTCAAACTTGTCATTTTGGGGCCTTTTAGGCCTCTTAGGGGTGTCTTGCTCAAAAGGCTGTTTCCATCCAAAAATGGTATTTTTGGTAAAAAACGGACACAATTGACTTTTCTGGTTAAACTTGTCCTTTTTTGGCCTTTAGGGGCGCGTTGCTCAGAAATCCGTTTCGACTAAAGAGAATGATATTTTTGTTCGCAAACGGACACAATCGACTTTTCTAGTCAAACTTGTCCTTTTTTGGCCTTTCGAGCCGCAATGCCAAAAAAGTCGTTTCTACCAAAAACAAATGGTATTTTGGTTGAAAATTGACACACTGGACTTTTCTGGTCAAACTTTTCCTTTTTGGGCCTTTTGGGATGTTTTGATCAGAACTCATCCTCGTGGTCACCATCGGAATCTTCAACGTGCGCATCCCTTTCTTGCCTTCTAGCATTAGGGACTCCTTGGGGCTGCCCCACACACCAAGCGACAATTGTACCATCTTGCTTATCCATCCGATCCCAAATTTCATTAAACATCATATTTATGCATTCAAATTGTTGTCATATAGCCTGCAACATGATGAATGACACTTCGCCTCTTTCACTGTTTGATGTGTTACCCCTGGAAGACATATTTTGAAACTAAAAAGAAATATTAGAGAATAAGTCCTCACACACTCCCTCACATGTTTGCACTCAAAGTATGTCACTCCACTCGTGTATCACTCTTAATTGACTTTTTTTTTCTCGATATTAGTCTCACACTCTCATGCCTTTTTTCACTCTTTTAGTTCTTTATTAAACTTAACCAACCTCAATCAGAATTTTCTTGTGACAATTCAAACTCAGCAAATCAATTTCACTAAGAATGAAATTTAGGACAAAAGTAAAATGAACAAGAAAAGCACAAAGGATAAACTTATGGAATGGAACATGAAGAATTTAAATCTCAATATGGCTACTGGAATTTCTATTTATTTTTTATTATATTCCTTCTTTTTTTTTTTGTTTCTGTTTTTTTTTTTTTTTCTTGAAAAGAAGCACTTTAAATCAAGAGTTGAAGAAGCACAGTATTTAAAATAAAATTATGACTAAAACAAAGATGCACCATATTTTTTTTATCAAGATCGAACCAGACTTGAATTAGAATGAAAAAACGCGCAATAGATCTGATGATATAATTTGGTCAAGAAAAAAAAATTAGGAAGGAATAGATATGAATGAACAAAAAAGAAAAGGATAGATGAAACTTGATTTAGACCTTCCTCTAATTACCAAATAATGCAAACCTCACCAAGGATTAGTGAGACCCGAAACCAACCTAAGGTTTCTTCGCGAAGGATCGAACTAAATTCAGGTTTATAACGAACTAAAAATATAGGAATTGAAAGACAGATCAACGCTTATGAATAAAACGCGAACCGGAGGTACAAAGAGAGCAAATCTCAACCTAATTAT
This sequence comes from Eucommia ulmoides, assembly GCA_016647705.1. Classification (NCBI taxonomy): domain Eukaryota; kingdom Viridiplantae; phylum Streptophyta; class Magnoliopsida; order Garryales; family Eucommiaceae; genus Eucommia; species Eucommia ulmoides. The sequence goes on along the minus strand of JAENRU010000460.1, from coordinate 7,628 downwards.
TATAAGTGAATCACAAACCGAAGGTATAGTGTTTGAACGCCACAAGCAATTCTTGATAAGTTCAGGAAAAAAATGTTAAAGAACTTAAGTGAAAACTCTCACAATTGTATTAATAAAAAAGTAATGTGTTTTTCCCACGGGAGACAAGTCTCTTATATAAGTGGTCAAATAAAAGAAAACCCTAAGCTAATGAATAGTTCAGCGGTAGACAGTACCTCGTGAACAGTGCGCGACCATAATAAAAACAAAAAAAAGAGAAAACCCTAGAGGAACAAAGAATCCTAGAGAAATAAGGAAAACCTACTCCTAATCTAAAAAAGAAATGACTAATTCCTAATCTAAAAAGGAAAAAGGCTAATTTGGCATTCATGCCTTACAAATCAACAATAAAATTAAAATATATAAAAATAAAGCCTATAATTAAATAAATAAATGATCTAAAATTCGCGATCTACACGCCTAAGCCCATTCAAGTTCACGCTTAAACCCATTTGCTTGCCTTGATGAGACGGACTAGGCCTTAATCGTCATTTAGGCCTAACTTAGGCTTCATTATTTTAGACTAAGCCCAAAGCTCTTGAATTAGCCCAAAATTAATTATGTCAATTTTGGACGAAAAATATCATTTTTGGGGGAGAAAACAGGTGTATTGGAAAATGCCCCAAAATAGCAAAAAAAAAAAAAAATTACTAGAAAAATCAACAGTGTCCATTTCAGACGAAAAATATCAGTTCTTTGGATTGAAACGGTCGTGAGAGCAAAACGGCCCCAAAAAGACCAAGTTCAAGCCGAAAAATCAACAGTGCCCATTTTGGGCGAAAAATTCCACTTTTTTGTGTGGAAACGTTCGTGGGAGCAAAATGCACTCAAAAGGCCCAAGAAGACCTAGTTTGAGTAGAAAAATTAACTGTGTCCGTTTTGGACAAAAAAAGACAACTTTTTTGGGTAGAAATGGCCGCGTCAGCAATACGCCCCCTAAACGGGCCAAACAAACCAAGTTTGACTAGGAAAATTAACGGTGTCCATTCTGGGCGAAAAATACCACTTTTTGGGGAAAAAACAACCATCTCAGCAAAACGCCCCAAAAATGCCCAAAAATACCAATTTTGACCTGTAAAATCAACAGTATCCGTTTTGGACAAAAAATACCAGTTTTTCGGGTTGAAATGGTCTTGTGAGCAAAACAGCCGTGTGAAAAAAAACATCCTCCAAAGTCCCAAAAAGACCAAGTTTGACCAAAAAAAATTACCGTATCCATTTTGGATGAAAATTACCAGCTTTTTGGGTTGAAACGGTCGTGTGAGCAAAACGACCAAAAAATGACCAAAAAGACCAATTTTGACCTGAAAAATCAACTGTATCCGTTTTGAACAAAAAATACCAATTTTTTGGGTTAAAACGGTGATGAGAATCAACGAGCACCATCAGAGGATCAGTTACATGTTCCAGTTAGGCCTATTACTAGGGAAAGATCCAAGAAAAATTAAAGTAGCACTTAATGGGCTAATTCAAGAGACGTGGCCCATGTCTACAATAGTTAAGCCCAAATTAGGCCCATCGGGCAGTCAAGGCCAAATCCTTCATCAAAGCAAGCGAATGGGCTTAGACATGAACTCAAATGGGCCAAGTCATGTGGACTACGAAATTCTTATCCTATTTATTTTATTATTTTAAATCTTTTAATTATTTTTAGGCTGATTTGTAAGCTTGATTGCCAAGTAAATCATTTCCTTTTCCTACTAGAAATGTAAGGCAAATTAGGAAACTATCTTATTCTTTATTTAGCAATTAGATTTTAGGGTTTCCTTTTTCCTCCATGTAGACCCACGAATTTCAAAGTGTATTAGGATTTCTTTTCTTATTCTCTTGGCCACCTATTTAAGGGGCTTTGTAGACCTACGAATTTCAGATTACTTTGATTAATAAAATTGTGAGAGTTTTCTCTTTAGTTCTTCAGATAACTTTTCATGAACTTATCAAGAGTTTCTTGTGGCGTTCAAACTTATATCTTTGATTCGTGATTCACTATAATCATTGGGTCAAGTTCATTATACCATTGGTTTGCATTTCGTTCATAAACGTTGGGTCAAGGTAATCTATCTTTCAATTTCTGTATTTTTAGTTCGTTCAAAATCTGATTTAGTTTCGATCTTCGCGAAGAAACCCTAAGTTGGTTTCGGGTCTCACTAATCCTTGGTGAGGTTCGCATCATTTGGTAATCAGAGTAAGGTCTAAATCAGGTTTCACCTATCCTCTTTATTCTTCTTCATTCATCGTTTTCTTTTCCTTCATACTTGAATGTTCTTGGCCGAAATATTTATATTTGGTTAAATTTTTCGATTTTTTTTCCTTTGGTACTGAACATCTTCATTCTTAATTTAAGTTGTTGCAAAAAAAAAAAAAAAAAAAAAAAAACAGAAACAAAAGAAAACAAAAAAAAAAAAAGAAACAGAATAAAAAAAAAAAATCCCGCAGCTCCAAAATTCGAAATTTATTTCTTCTTATTCTATTCTGCAAATTTATCCTTTGTGCTCTTCTTGTTCACTTTACTTTTGTCATAAATCTCATTCTTAGTTAAATTGATTTGTTGAGTTTGAATTATCATGAGAAATTTCTAATTGAGTTTGGTTAAGTTCGATAAAAAGAGTAAACTAAAGAGTGGAAAAAGGCAAGAGAGTGTGAGCTCCTAAGAGGGTAAAAGCCGAATTTGAATGAAACACGAGCGCGAGTGCCATCAATCTTGAGGGAAACTTGTGAGATGATGAGAACCAACATGCAACATCAAAGGACACATTGCATGTCCCGGTTGGGCCCATTACTAGGGAAAGATCAAAGAAGATCAAAGAAGTGCTTAATGGGCTAATTCAAGAGCTTTCGACTGAATCGAAAATAATAAAACCCAAATTAGGCCCAAATGACGATCAAGGCCTAATCCATCACATCAAAACAAGTGAATGGGTTTAGACATGAACTCAAATAGACCAAGGCTTGAGGACCACTAAATTCTCAGCATATTTATTTTATTTATTTGTATTTTAATTTTAATTTTAATTTAGGTTATTTATTTGATAATTTGTAAGGCATGATTGCCAAATTAGCCTTTTCCTTTTTAGATTAGGAGCAGGGTTTCTTTGTTTCTCTAGGGTTTCCTTTTTTTTGTATTGTAGCCGCACTATTCACGAGCACTGTTCACCGACATATTCACTGCACTATTCATTGCCTATTTAAGAAAGTTGTATCCCATGAGGAATAACACATTACGTTGATTAATAAAAATTGTGAGAGTTTTCTCTTTAGTTCTTCAGTTCTTCAGAGAACTTTTCCTGAACTTATCAAGAGTTTCTTGTGGCATTCAAACTTATATCTTTGATTCGTGATTCATTATAATCATTGGGTCAAGATCATTATACCATTGGTTCGCATTTCATTCATAAACGTTGGGTCAAGGTAATCTATCTTTCAATTTCTGTATTTTTAGCTCGTTCGAAATCTGATTTAGTTTCGATCTTCGTAAAGAAACCCTAAGTTGGTTTCGGGTCTCACTAATCCTTGGTGAGGTTCGCATCATTTGGTAATCAGAGCAAGGTCTAAATCAGTTTTCATCTATCCTTTTTCTTTTTCGTTCTTTCATATCTATTCCTTCATAATTTTTTTTTCTAGACCAAATTATATCATCAGATCTATTGTGTTTTTTTTTCTTTTCGTTCTAATTCAAATCTGGTCCAATCTTGAAAAAAAAAATGCGGTGCATCTTTGTTCTGATCATATTTTTCGTCTAAATATTGTGCTTATTCAAATCTCAATTTAAAGTTGCTGGTTTTCAAAAAAAAAACAGAAAAAAAAAAAAAAAAAAAAAAAAACAGAAGCAGAAACCGGAAAAAAAAAAAATTGAGAAAATTCAGCAGCCCCCCCTAACAAAAATTGAGAATAATTTCTTCTTATTCTACTCTATAAACTTTTCTTTGTGCTCTTCTTGTTCACTTTGTTTCGTTCCTAAAATCTCATTATTAGTGAATCAAATTGTTGAGTTTGGATTGTTACAAGGAAATTTCTGATTGAGATTAGTTAAGTTTAATAAAGAACTAAAAGAGGGAACTAAAGAGGAGAAAAAGGCAAGAGAGTGTGAGCTTATAAGAGAGTAAAAGCCGAATTTGAGTGATACACGAGTGGAGTGACATAGTTTGAGTGCAAACACGTGAGGGAGTGTTTTGTGAGGTTTGCTAACCTTGTTTTGCAGGTTACTAAACATGTCTCGAGAAACAAACAAAGGCTCGTCCGATAAAGCACATGAAAGGATGGACATAATGGACGCAAAAGTTTTCTACAAGGCCTTGGAGCAAAATTTTCAACAGTTGAACTTGCGGTTTGATGAAGTGCATGAGCGGCTTGACAAAGTTGAGTCTAGCGCACAAAAGGGGCAGCCACCGAGAGCTCCTAATGTGCAACTAAGAGAGAGGAATCAGCCTCAGTTCGTGTATGAAGATGATTATGGGGATAACCTAGATGAAGACGATCGGGCCTTTACTGCAAGCTTGGGCAGATTTGGGAGTGGACATGGGAATAGAGGAGATAGACATGGGGAGCGGATTGATAATAACTTGGGAAGTATCAAGGTGAAGATACCCTCATTCCAAGGGAAAAACGATCCTGAAGCATACTTGGAGTGGGAGAAGAAGGTGGAGTTGATCTTTGAGTGCCACAACTACTCTGAGGAGAAAAAGGTAAAATTCGTTGTGATTGAGTTTATTGACTATGCTATAATATGGTGGGATCAACTTGTGATAAACAAGAGAAAGAACCATGAGAGGCTTATCGTGACGTGGGCGGAAATGAAGGCCATTATGAGGAGGCGGTTTGTCCCTAGTCACTACTATAGGGACTTGTATCTGAAATTACAAAGCCTTACACAAGGCTATCGAAGCGTGGATGATTACTACAAGGAGATGGAGGTCGCTATTATCTGGGCTAATGTCGAGGAGGATAGACAAGCTACCATGGCAAGGTTCTTGAATGGGTTGAATCGGGACATTGCCAACGTGGTGGAGTTGCAACATTACGTGGAGTTGGAGGACATGGTTCACATGGCCATAAAAGTGGAACGACAGCTTAAAAGGAAAGAAACTCGGTC